>JAOVYW010031496.1:8150-20909 GCA_025775045.1 Hiodon tergisus
ATCCGTCCTGATGCAGGTGGAACATAACCATGGCTCCTCCCTGCAGGCAAAGGGATGCAAATGATGCAGCAAAAGTGGTGATCCAACAGGTGTCAGGTTCAGGAGTGTCTCCTGAGAGGGGTGGTGACACAGTCATAGCCGCAGCACAGCAGACGGAGAATGAGACGCGTTGGTGGAAATGCAGAGAAAGAACATTGGCAGTGAATAATCGTCAGAGTGCTATTCTTGGGAACCTACAGCCTGGAAATGCCAATAGCGGACCTCCTGGGCATTCAGTTGGACATGCAGATGCTAGGGAAGTTGACGCTTTCTGTGGCTGCCGTGCTGCTAATTTCTTGGGCATACAAGTTCTATAGCTCCAGGGCTGGAAGCCCTCGGTTGGGCCATTTAAAGAAATCAGTCCCACAGAATCGCATCCCAGGATCTTCAGGCTTCTGCAGCAGCTGCCAAGCGGATCTGCGGCTAAAAAATAAATCCTCACCCGAAGGCTTTGATAGGGAAAATCTACCCGAAAATCCAGAGTCTTCAACCGTGATTGCAAAGGTAGACGTTCTACAGCAGAAAAAACCTGATGCAGGGATTAGGATTCAAGAAGGGAGCATTATGGAGGATCCAGGCATGCTTTCCAAGGTGCAAAGAGTGGACACTGAAAGTGTGGTGCAGAAAAACGCTGCCCTGAATGATCCAGCACACTCCATCAAGGAAAATGATGCCAGGAATGCTTTTGTTTTGAATAGCGAGGAGGCCACGGAACTGACTGACAGCGTAATTTTGGAATGTACTTTGTCACCTCCTGCAATAGAATGTGGCCAGTTAAGTCCAACAGGGCGGTGCCGGTCACCTTGTTTGCTGAGGAAGATGGAGCCAACAACTGGAGTTAGCCGAGAACTGAAGCAGGACTTGGGGGGGCCAGGCACCTTCATCAGCTTCCAGTCAAAGGCAGAGGTGAAGGTTGAGGATGGTGACCTTTTACTGGAGAGGCCTGGGGAAAGGATGCTTGAACTGCGGGGGAAGATCTATGACTATTATGTGGAATCCTCCTCAGAGTCGGTTTCAGGGACAGGCCTCTCTGTCTCAGGTCCTGCCATTCGGTTTCAGGAGGGCTGCAAAATTTTGGATAAACGGCAGATTGAGTTGGGAAAAAACAGCAGTGGCAGCCGTGCTGATCCCGCCTCTAGGTCCAGGTCCTTTACCTCTCCTCTCAAAATACGAGACCCTGTTTTCAAGCCAATGTTTAGGGATGGCTCCCCCTCTCCTACCAATGCGAGTCCCATATCATCTGGCAAGAATGCGCTTCTGCGGAAGCACAGTTACCTGCAGATTGTTGAAAATTCTGACCTCCAGATCCCCTTCCCAAACCAAAAGACTCCAACCCCAGTGAGCACCGTGCGGAATTTACGAACCCCTTCTGCAGAGGACTTCTCCAACACCGTGAGTCCTGTGAAAGATTCTATGAATCTCTGCGATTCAGTTGAGCCCAGCTTAGAAACGGTTGCAGGGATACATTTTTTACAAATGCCTTTGGAAAGCATTGGCAGCACTGAGATGGAAAGTCTAAAAGGTAAGCTAGACTTAGGCAACTGCTTACAAGCACTCGAGATGGGTAGGAAGCACGGGCATGCCGCACTTCAGCAGGCAGCTCTGAAAGTCATGTCAGACAACTACCTGCAGGTCCTACGAGACCCGGAGCTGTATGGGAGGTTGAAAGCCGGAGACAGAGCCGAGATTCAAAAGCAGCGCACAAGGGGCAAGCGGTACCTAACGGTGGCTGACATCGACCCTCAGGACTGGATGAGACCTCAACATGAGACACCACCATTGGACCATTCCAAGACATCCAGTGGGCTGTACTTTTACGACGACTACTTGGACGTGTGGCACTCCCTTTGCGCGCTACCAAAAGAAATCATCTCCAAGGGCTGTGCTATGTGTACGATGGATAACTACCTCTTCATTGCTGTAGGCTTTCAGGGCACTGACCGAGACATTAGACCATCAAAAAGGGTGTTCTGCTATAACCCTGTCACATCCATCTGGAAGGAAATTTGTTCCTTGAATGAAGCCCGGCCCCAGTGTAAGCTAGTTGCCCTGCAGGGTTATGTGTATGCTATTGGAGGGGAATGCTTGAGCACGGTAGAGCGATATGATCCCCGGATAGACAGGTGGACCTTTGTGGCACCACTGCCTAACGACACTTTTGCTGTGGCCCACAGAGCCACGGCCTGCCATGGGGAGATCTTTGTTTCCGGTGGAACCCTGAAGTATACCCTGCTGCGCTACAACCCAAAGACCAATCTGTGGAAGCAGAGCCTGATTGTGGGCACTAAGGAGAGGACCACCGAGATGGTGGCGGTGAGGAGCTTTCTTTACCGCTTTGACGTCAACCCCTTGCTGGGCCTTGCTGTATACCGCTACCATACCGTGGCCCGACTGTGGTATGAATGCTCCTCCAAGTCCCTCCCCCATTGCCCCTCCTTCCAGTGTGCCGTCCTGGACAACGTCATTTATTGCGTGAACCGCCAGTTTAATATGAGGTTCCTGGCGGATGATGTTTCCCCCCTCTTTGTTGCAGAAGATTTGAAAGTACTCTCAATGGCAAAGGGGATGCTTTATCCCTTCATCCTGACATTGCCTGACAGGGATGCGCTTCAGACCAGGGTCTAATCAAGTCTGGATGACCTTTGCAGGTCATGGGTGGCTTTAGTGGGGAGACAAAGCCAAAATCTCTTGGCTTACTACTAATGATGCTTCTTGTTCCAGAGTCTATAGCAAAGTCAGTTAAGTCTTTGTTTGAGCAAGCTTATATGTGTGTGTGTGTATATATATATGTGTATATATATATATATATATATATTTAACCATTAACGTGTAAATTTCACTGTCATATAATGGATATTTTCTCAGATGGGAAATTGATACCATTGATGCTGCATATCAGTTGTTCACTCACTACTGTTAAGTTTTAGAGAAAACATATCAGCTTCTTTAAGCAGCTTCGGAAGAACGTGTAAGAAATGTATCAAAAAATATCAACTTGATTCACAGGTTGTCTAGTGCTGTTTTGTGAAACATAACAAAATTACAGAGACACTCCTTTATGACATGCAGATAAGATTCTGATATAATTTAGATACAAATTTATATAATTCATCTAACGAAAAAGGTTTTAGGAAATGTACCACAATATAAATAAAGTAGTCTTGACTTGAGGTTTATAGCATTATGGCTTTATGGGCTTCAATAAGCAATGCACACAAATATTTACAATTTCAACTTTGTTGGGGAGTGTTCTGGCATTATAATTCTCGTTTGCTTTTGGTTAAGATTTGCATAAGTGGCCTTTGAAAATAATTTTGTCAGGTCTTAGTTTTTCAAGCTAGCTAAAAGATAATCACATAGATAAATGCATATACTTGCAGATAATATATTTATATTATATAATATTTCGGTTCATTTTGTTAGCTACTTCAGGTGGGTATAGTTGCCTCTGTATGACAATGGTTAAAAATAAATATACGCAGTAACATTTTTAGGGGACTGAACACATCAAATGTGTTTACGATGAGGTCAGAACATTACCAGGTCAAGTTGTTTATGGTTACTTCATTAAGATATTAATGAATGTACAAGCATAGCTTGTATATGTGTGTGCATATATAAAATACATTGAGTAAAAGGAAATAAACTCTAAAACTTGTGTCTCACTATTATTATTGTGTCTGAAAAAACAGCATTAGAGAATATGTTGTTTCAGTTAAAATAATCTTAACTTCTTCATGTTAACGACTGTCGGTTTCGTTGTTTGTTCTTTTGGTTTAAAAATAATCTATATATTCTATATATTGAATCTATAATAAAATTTAGCACTCATTCATTCATATAGTTTTAAGAGAACTTGACCTGAAGTGAAATTTTCCCTCTGTAAAAACAAAAACAAAAAGTCAGGGCACCTTGAGAATTACAGTATTGGAGACACAATGCCACCTTCTGGCTTAAAAAACAACAGCACGTTTATCCAAATTCCATCTGGGTGCAACGTCACAGTATTAATAAATGGTCACACGACAACACACATACACATACACACACACACAATTTTAAATTTTGAAGGATAGAGGGACACGTAGGAGCTTTCGGCTGCCTTGCAAGACAGAAGGAAAAGGAAGACGCAGATGGCTGACCAGCAAACATAAGGGTCTTTGATTCGGTGTAATTAAACACTTTGATTCCCTGTAATTAAACACCTAATGGAAAGGGAGTTAAACCGGTCCCATCAGAGTTCTCCAAAATCACTCCCGGCTTCTGCTGTACACAAACACCCTTGTCAACGTTGGTAATGGGACAGTTTGACAGTAATGGCTCCACAAAAATTGCTTGGTAAAATATTTTATTTATCTTTCTCTTACAGGCTGTCTCGTAATTTTTCCACCCCTCTTTTCTTTCTCAAAGTGAACTTCAAGAAAGTCATACCAAATCAAGGAAACTGAACACCTAAATTTGATCACATTCCTTCTTTCTTTTAAATTTCTTATATACCTGAGTATCTACATTTGAATCGTTAAATCGCGAATAATAATGTAATCCTCAAGACTGTTGAAAATCCTTTTGAGGCCTACTGAACACAAATCAATCTGGAGGGGGGTCACTGTAGGAGGGCAGCGGACCTACACTGGTGCCAGAGGTGGGAGTAGGCGGCCGGAGATATCTGACACCTGCATACAGGGACGTCGTTCCAGATTCAGGCCCCTGTCGAGCCTGATAGCGGGATGCAGGGCGCTGGAGGAGCGGGGTGGGCGGAAAACAGCGGGAGGGTGCCAGGGGTAAGTGGACCGGTACGCTGCATCCACGTCCCAACACCGAGCCACGCGCGACTCTGCCAGGCCCCAGTTTGTCGGCGGAGCTTAAAAAGGGGCCAAGCGAACAGAATGAGAAATTTACATTTCAACAGTGATTAATTCTCTCTGTAACAGGTTGGCAACTCATGGGTGGGTGATTAAATAAATGCACAATGCGACCTTGGCATTATTTAAGCCAGCAATTTGTTTACTCTGTCTCCTATGATTTCCTTTAAGCTTGAAATACAACCAAAACGCTGATTATTGTGCGATAGCCAACAGCACAATCACAATCCTCTTTCTTTTGCATGCTGAGTAAAAACAGCTGAATGAGTTCCCTGTCCGTGCTATAACTTCATTATGTAACTTTACACACATCTGAAAGGCAACCTTCGGGGCCTACTTTGAAGGGGATGGTCAGATCTCTCAGGCACCCAGGTCAGCTTGCCGCGGTGCCAGGAGCGCAGGAGGGGCGGAGCTGTGTTGCCACGACGGCCATACATCTCATCGTACAAAGTGATCAGGTGGTGGGAGCGTGGGGTGTCATGATGAGAAAGGAGCTGCTTCAAGGAGATTCCCTGCAAGGTACATGCGCTTGTGTTTAACTGCAGTCAACAGCCTACCCGCTCAGTTTCAGCAACAAGTTAGCATTTATGCAGTAAACGCACAGGTCTTCTTTTCTTTTGTTATCTTTCTGCATCGATTGTATGAAGAAAAAAAACGTTGCTCACTTTTCTGATGTTTAAATAGCTTTTAACTGTATTTTTCCTCAGTATGCTTAGAAGGCGCTTGCTTTGTTGTAAGTGTTTACATACAAGGCTAGCATTAAGTATTAAGCAGAACCGAACGGTGCTGTTAACTAGGAAAGGAAGGGACGGCGGGTGTTGGTTCCCTGACCTCGGCTCTGCGCATTGCTTCTCTTCTCACAATGACGTCAGGCCTGTAGTCCTTCTGTGGACAGTAGTCCAGGTGGTGGGTACTGCTGGGCGTCTGTTGTTCCCGGGTGAACTATCAACAATCGGCGGGCGCAGGGAGTGGAAAAGCATGCCAGTTTCAGCTGTCTCAGTAAAGGCAATATTTCACCATGTGTTCGTTCTGTGTCTCAACAGAACGGCTTCCTGAAGTATTAGTTACCCCTCCGTTTTTAGTTTAACAGCGACCATTTTTCATAACACCTAGGCTCATCCAAATTACAATTGGACCACTGTGGAACAGCTTCGGTTGTTATTAACAAGACGGTTCAGAGAAGATGTATGACAACAGTATGAATTGTGTGTAACTTTGAGCATAGTCATTTAGCAGCACGTCTTCAGTATTAGCACAATACAAGAATATTATAATGAAATCAAAGGAAAGCCTTTTCAGGAATATGTAGACTTTTCTAAATTTGACAAATTTGGACAATGTCTCCCTATTTGGTACAATAAATACCATTTGTTTTGTGAGAAATATTTGTGTGGGTGTGATATTTCGTCTTCATATTCTTTAATCTAAACCAAACTGTTTATTTACACCCTCACACCTAACTCCGTTATGAATCAATTATTAACAAATGAACGAACTATGCGGCCCCTCTTGTGCATGTCGTTACTTGCAGGATCGTTCCTTTAATTACTGAGCAGAGGTACAACTGAGACAAGACAAAGCCAGGGCCAAAAAACTGCAAAAGCTCGGAAGCCAAAAAGGGTTCTCATTCAAAAACAGGTCAATTCACAAATCAGATTCTCCTACAACAATTGCTTAAAATACACCAAATCCAGAAAACCCTCTCACACTCCTCAGCCCAAACGAGCCCCAAACCAACCTATGCGGTTTTCCCTCAGGTACAGGCCTGACTGAAGAATCCTGCCGTCTTTTATTCTGTAGCTGATTAACCATTCCCTCTAGCTGTACCAATTACTCAGCTGAAGAGCAATCAGCAGTCAGGCCGGAATGTCAGGAGAAATATATACAGTCGGTGGGCAGTTCATTAGGTAAACCCATCTTGTATGGGGTCGGAGGCCCCGTTGCTTCCAGAACAAACTGAATTATTGGGCGCATGAATTCTACAAGTTTGCAGAAATGTTTTACAGGGATGTTGCCCCATGCTGACGTGACAAAGGGTAAGCTGCAGCCATGAAGGGATGCACCTGGTCAGCAACAATTTTCATGATGTGCCGTGGCCTTCTAACGTTGTTTGGGTGTGGCAAAAAGGCGTGCCAGGAAAAGATCACACTGCCGCTGGCATGCACCGTCAACACCAAGTAGGATAGGTCCATATACTCTCTCACGCTGCTCACACTAACTCCACGACACAACAACCAGGATCTGTTGGACCAGGCGCTGTTTTCCCACTCCTGTGTTGGTTGTCCCAGGTTGGACATGCCCACTGGAGCCTCTTCTTCTTGTCTTTAGCTGATTGGAGTGGATGCCAGTGTGGTCACCTGCTGCAATAGCCCATCCGTGACATGGGCCGATGAGTTTTGAGATGACGTTCTGCACGCCACTTTTGAACTGCGCCGTTATTTGCCTGTTTGTAGTCTTCCTGACGGCTTACATGATTCTTGTCATTCTCCACCTTTCCCATCAACAAGCTGTTTGTTTCCCCCACAGGACTGCCTCTGTTTGGATGTTTTTTTGTTTGTCCCACCATTCTCTGTAAAACCCTGTGTCGGGCAGAAAATGCCAAGGAGGGTGGCCATGTCCTAGATACATGCCAGGTAGCAATGGTCATATCACACAAAAAGTTGCTTTGGTCTCTCGTTTTGGCCTTTTTTTTTACTTCAAACGAACGGTAGCTGAATGCCTTGATGCCTGTCTGCCTGACTTGCAGGCCATGGCCATGTGACTCACTGTCTGAACGAACTGTCCATTTTTGGGAACAGGGTGGTGTATCTAATAAGCTGACCACGGAGAGTATGCAATCACCCAGAGATGTTACCTGTCCTCATTTATCAACCAAGTGATATGTACAATTGATTTAATTAAAAGAAAAATAATTAAAAACAATAGAAAAAAATAAAATAAAAGATTGCATATTTCCTTTCATCCTCTCACCTGCCATTCATCTTTAAGAAATACCTTTATAAGAAAGAAAAACCTTTAGGAATAGATTATTGTTTGGGGAAAAAATGCAACTCTGGTGAAACTATTTGAGAGTACATTCGTGTTCACACAAATCTAAACAACAGGATTTAAACTGCCAGCAATCACATCAGCTTCACATATCATTGAGTGGTTAATGGTCCATGACATCAAACATAAACACAAAGAACAAGCCCCATAAGAATGAATAATTGGTCACATGGGCCACATGTACGGAACATTTGAATTACTAGACGCCAAGAGGGTTAACATAGCAAGAGTAGTTTAGCTAAACTGTGAAATAAAATAAAAACTGTATTACAATACGTATTTTAAAACTATACAGGTTGTCTCCACGGTCTTCTGAACGTCTTTAAGATACCATGCACATCGATTGTTAAACGTTGCTGTCTGAATTTTTATTCTACGAAAGTGAGAGGATGAATGCAGACCCTACCTGCAGCTTTTCTTCAGCCCAGTTACCAATGAGAACTTTGGAACCATATTTTTGTTCTATTCTCCAACCAGGCTGTTTCCACTTATCAGGGTCCATGTCCACTTTCCCCATAGTATACATGGTAATATCACATATAGCTGACTGAGAGATGCTATGTGCTCAGAATTTTTCAACATTGGGTCAGACTGGATAATGATGTCCACTCTGCACTGTCATTGTGATAGAGCTGCGGGAGGGGAGAGTTTGTGTACCGTTGCCATAGATGCAGTCCTCCAGTCCTGCATGGGAAGTTCTAATCTGTTACAGTTGAAACGAAAGAAATACAAAGTGCCGCGGTTATATTTTTGGTTTTTTTGGGTTGAAAACAGCAAAACACTTTGAAAGCATCAACTAAAGTCGTTTTAATTCATTTAACATTTAATAGCAGAGTCCATGAATTACATTCAAAGAGAACAATTAATAATTTAAAAAAAAACTATTTGATTAACGTAACGTAATTGTTTTCAGAATTAATATTTAAACAGTAATACGTTTTTACAGTTCACTACAAACATGCCTGGGGTATTTTCTCTATAAGATATACTGGATCTCAAATTTTTGCTTTTCCAAACAAAGCACAGTGTGAACACTAATGTATTTATTTGTTTTATATTGTTTAAATCTAACAGCTGAAATAAATTCTCTTTACATCAAAGAATTATTGACTAATAACCATATGGATAATACACTTCATACAATTTGGACAGCGATTTACATACATTTGTAAGCCTTTTTTCACATGTTCTATTGCCAGACAACCAAATCTAAGCACACCACCTAATCAAAAGAAAGCACGCTCATTGTCTCTAAATGAACTCCAGTACAAAAGTCCCTAAGCTAATGCCTCCCCTTCCCTCTCAAAGCTTTTTCAAGTAACCCACAATGCTGTCTAAGACTGCTTTGGAGGAGGGGACGGTCAGCCATCCTGCGTTGAAGAAGTTGAGGATCCCATGGAAACCATCCGGCACGTGGTGCCAGGAGACAGGTACACCTAGGTCTTCCAGGCGTTTCCTGAAAAGTAACCCTTCATCCCTCAGGACATCATACTGGCATGTCAGGATGAAGGCGGGCGGCGTTCGGCGCAACACGCTGTCCTCGGCCAGCAGCGGGGAGACGGCGGGGTCTAGGCCTTTTTTGATGGCGTGATAAACCTCCCCGTTGTGCTGGGTGTGGGCAGGTTCGCTGAAGCCCCGGGGCCGGAACTCGAGAGGAAGATTGTCCAGGGAGAACCATCGCTTGTACTGCAGCTTAAGATCCACAGGGATGTGGCGGCCCTCCAACACATCCTGGCACACGGAGACGTCCCCGTTGAGATACTGCAGGAAGTAGAATACCGCCCGACCCCGAAACAGCATGGGCACGGCTTGATTCTGCAAGTAGGAGGGTAGGTTGAAATCCACCATCTGCAGGGCGGGGTATATGAGGACCTGCGCGCAGGGAGATGACAGATGGCTCACGTCCCTCTGCACCAGGTGCTGGCACAATGCAGCCGCTAAATTTGCCCCGGCACTGTCACCGCCCACAGCCACTCTGCGCGGGTCCACACCAAACTCGGCCTCTGCCACGGACAGGAAGTGACAGGTGGCAGCCTCACAGTCGTCCAGCTGGGCTGGGTGTCTGTGCTCAGGAGCGAGCCTGTATCTGAGGAGGACGGGGAGATAAAGGTTAGCCCGGTGAGACGTTTTCAATAGCTATGTATCAATCACAAAACATCTGTTGTTTTCACAGCAAACCTGCCGTGTGATATTGCTAAATAAGAAATCAGAAAATACCTGTTACACAAATTAACACTAAAGATGCGTTTTTGAGAATATAAAAATACAGAACAAAACACTGTCCTTGAGTTCCGTAGCAATGATTCAGACCCTGTATACCGGAAAACATTTTCAATTAAAGACAACTTACTCAACAGAGACGACTGTGGTTTCTGATTCCATAGCAATGTATCTGCAGACCTCATCTGAGGCATCTGTTTGGATTGAGCAGAACATTTTGATAAGGCTAAGCCCAAAAAATAAAGTGCATCTGTCACAAACATCCAGATAAGCCAAGTCTCTCACCAATGCTGCCCATCACCCAGCCTCCACCATGGAAGTACACCAGGCCCCTTCTTTTACCAGAGGAAGGGGCTGTAGGCTCGTACACTCGAACAGGCACTTCGCTAAATGTCAGATCTTTAATGCGCATGCCTGCAGGTGCTGGACGCCTGTGGCCCACGAGCCGAACCATGACCCACCGAGTGAAAGTGACCTGGTGGCAGAGGCCCAGTCGGTCCAGAATCCGGCCCTGGATTGAGCAGACAGGACAGATTTGGAGCGTGGGGGGGGGGGGGGGTTGGTTGACAATTACAACCATTACTGCACCCATTTAGCATTTATTTGCAACCTTGTCATCAACACTTTACAGGCGTAATTAAGTATTGAAGGAAATTGTGTTTAACCTTGGCCATTTTGCAACTTGTCAAAGACTAACAGAAGGCACAGATAGCCGATCTTGTTTGCGGCCAAGGCCTATCAGAACCATTTCCTCACAAAGGCACACATGCATAAAAAAACAGAGAACCAGCAATCAGCAAATTTTAGTGAACAACAGGTGAATTAAAGTTTTACCTAGGGGGATTAAAATTTACCACAATGAACTTTGTAAGCTTTATAATGAGAATGAGAAATGTTGGAAACCTAACACTCTTGAACTCATATCCATGACTTTTGAGATAATCGGCCTGCATATCTTCTAAGCCAAACTATTATCAACGTTTAGGGGACATAGAAAGGACAAATGACTTTATGACATTATACGTGCGCAACATACCTGCTTACTGTCTTCCATCCTTATTAAAGGAAAATGTAACTAGCAGTTTATAAACACTGAAACTAGGTAAGATATTTTCAAACATTCATCACTACCATTATTTACAAATACACATCATTCATCACAGTTACTTACCATAACTGCCACTCCAACAAACAAACCATGAACTACGTGTAGTTTTCCTGGACTTGCAACCCCGCGGGGGATATTTGAATTTATGAACTCAGAATATACAAGCCCAATTAACAACAGAAGGAATGCTGCAAACAGAGAAGCGAGGCCTATTATAAAAATGGCAATAGCGATGTCCATTGTGTCACCACAAGATAAGGTGCGTTTCTGTGTGCAGAATGGCAACCCACCTTCCAAAAAGTATGCTCCCTCCTCCCCTAGGTTCCAATTACAGTGTTTGACATGCTACTTCCTTTGATTGATATGTAGGTGTGCCAGTCACCAAGCATTATAAGATGCTAACAGCCAGTAGCTGGTCCCAAAACACACACACACACACACACGCGCGCGCGCGCATACACATGCATACAAAATAAGTTGTTTCAATCATTTCAGATTGGCAAATTATGTTACATAACCATGCACAGGATGTCAAATAGTCCATATCTGTATTAGTCAAACTAATAAATAAATATTATATATAATATTTTATTTATATATAATATTATAAATATGTATTTTAATTTAGAACCTACATCTAATTTAGAGCATTCAGTTTTAGATGTTGGACAGCTTGTATACAAATTTTATTTATATATAAATAAAAATGTATAGTACATAAAACATTTAAACTCAAATATTAGTAGTTTACAGAACTCAGAATTTGCACAAACATACATTTTACTAATGATCTGTAGATGGCAGTGAAGACCTGAGTAAAATTTTACAAATCCTTATTATTGGGCCGAAATATAGGATACATGCACCAGATTATTAACATTTTAAAAAATGAATGATTTAATACTAAGAGCACATCTAACTGCACACCACATCACATCACACGTCAAGACCATAAGTCACATTTGCAATATGTTGGGCCAACTGAATTATTTTAAACTCACACATTCAAATGTCTGTGTCCCGTTTAAGATTCAACTTTAAGGAATTGACCATGTTAAAAACTGATACCAGGCATCGAAAACATCACGGTCATTCCAAAGATCGTTTCTGGTGGCCCTTATGACACCACAAAGCAGCCATTGTGACACTGTTTTTAAACCACCCCCGTTTCTGGAAAACTCTCACTGCAGCAATCCAGATTGCTCTGGGGGCTAGGCCAAAAATCACAGGCTGGAGGTTCCTCAGCAGCCAATGAGTTTATTTCTTTAGGAGATATTTCTAAAGAGCTCCCTTCACCACTTGGTGGGATAGCTTCAGTAAGACCAAGCTTGCCCCTTGCTTTTCAGTGCCACGTAATAGGAGACCTTATCCAGTTTGGACAAACAGACTCTGAGGGGCAGTGTGTGTGTGTGTGTGTGTGTGTGTGTGTGTGTGTGTGTGTGTGTGTGTGTGTGTGTGTGTTTGTTATGGATGTTAATGGTT
>JAOVYW010031496.1:33763-47464 GCA_025775045.1 Hiodon tergisus
ACTTTGTGTTTGTCAGGCAGGTGAGGGACTTAACAAAGCCCCTGTGACACAAAAACTACAGGCAGCAGTATGCTGCCTCACTTCACATTCTACTCACAAAACCACCGGTCTGTTATGAAGGCCCATGAATGGGGAAAAAACGATGGCTGCTGTGTTTTAACTTTTCAGATCTAGTGGAAGTCAGACGCTAGTTGTTACTCTCTGCCCAAGCACCACTACAATATGGTTATGGAGCCGATAACCGATTGAGATTAATTTTCGCTTCAAACTCTAGCCCTACTTTTTGACTCAGTGACGTAGTTACGCTCAGACATATGACGCTCACTTGAGAGCACCAATCAGACAGATTGTTTGTGTCTCAACAGGGAAGTACAAACGGCAGGTCTCAACAAGCAGAATGGACACGCTGCACAGTCGATGACAAATAGTCTAAAAGTAACGGGTCGGCGTTTGGGTCGAGAGGGAGCGGCGGGGGCTAATTAATGTCCGCACTGAGCGCGACATTCATGTTGAAGTTAGTGGAACCCTGAGGGATGCGGCAGTGTACGTGAAGAACACTGACATGCGTACTGAATCTGGAATGTGACGGTCTGAAAAACGAATTCCGAGAAGCTGCAGCTCCGTTCCATTAGCGATCAGTGGACACGGGAGAAAGGATTGGCAGTATTCTAGTTCATTATAGGTCATATCTGGATGTTATCACAGCCCACTTTCCTGGTACTCACGGACACACAGAACAGTAAATAAAGGCCTGCGTAAACAGAGGTCAGACAGAAATACTGATATTTGACCGTTTTGGTCTGTGGGATTGGGGCACATTCTGAAGGATGCTCCCTAAAGAAAAAGGAAAAAAATCCCTTCAAAAGTTGGGTGAGCCACTCCACATGTGTAAATTGTCCAAAGCAAGTGCAGACAGTGCTGAGCCAAACAATAACAACTACCGCGGAGATGGGGAAATGTGTCTGAACTTTGGCAAGGAGGTAAGGATCACAAGCACTTGAACGTGAGCAAACCCAAGAAATGCACTCCAGTGCGATTTTCCGGTGCCTTAGGGGAAAGCCTCGCGGTGTGCCCGGTGTGTGACCTCCAGCGTTCGAGGGAATATGGGAGGGGATGACAGGATTTTCATTGTACATTTCCATATAACTTTTGGGCTGGGAGGACTCTTTGGAGAGCGAGCCCTTTCAGAGATTCCCATTTAATCCAAGCCGGGTCTATTGCGAAATGGGAAATGTGTGTCACGACGGGAACTATGTGGCTGAGGTTGAGCGCATGTGTGCTGGAGGAAGACAGCTCGAGTCTCGGGGGGCCAGTTCAGAGCAAGGTTAGCCAAATAGCGGATAAATCAGAAGGGGGCTAGGAGATAGACAGCTCACCCCGCAATGAACCCTCCACCCTGGGAGGCATGCTGTTACGTGGGCCCAAGCACAGGTGGAAAGGAGGAGGTCGTAAAGAGAGGGGCGGCTCTCACAGGGCTTCTGGTAGGAGGCACAGGAGACGCAGCATGTCCCAGTGGTAAGGCAACAGCACTACCACACCTTCAAATTAACCATCACTTTTCTTTTCCTACGGTCTTCGAAAACATGGTAAAAGTTTTTGTGCACACATATCATTCGTTTATGAGTGTATTTTCTACTTCTTTCCATTATGCCTTCTTTCCTTTTGCCATTTTGACTTAGGATTCAAAGACGTTCCATGCTTGTGTTTCTGCCAATATTTCCTCCAAACTGCTTTTTTTTCTGAGCAGAAAATGGGAAACACCACTAGGCAGGGTTTGAGTTATTTGTTGTACTTCATTTAGAGAACCGGGCCCTCTCCTGCTCTAACGTTCATCTTTGAGCACAGGGAGAGACCCGGACATCTGTCAAAGAAATGAAAACCCCCTGGTCTGCCTCTCTTTTCCTCAACGAGTTGCAGACCCTGTCTCCGTGTGCAGCACCTTTTTTCATGGGGTTGAGGAAAATTCCAGGGTTTCTCTACCTTCGCCTCAGTTTGACTCCTGGAAAGGCCTTCCACCTGTGGATGCTGGAGCATTGTAGCGGACAACCTGGGGTGTATCAACTCCATCCTCCCTATCCCCATTCTCCCTAGCCTTAATGGAGTGCCTAATCCAGGCACATTTATACATCCTTTCAGTGAAATGAACCATGAAAAATATCAGGTAAATATAAAGCTCAGAAATTAAATCCTAGCTACTATTGAAACAATCCCGTTCAAACGATTAACAACCTGGAATAGTTGTTGGGTTTCAAACTACTTCGTATGTGCTCCAGAGGTGGGGGATTAATAGCAGTATAACATTCAGCAGCACGCAGTTTCCTTTGAAAGTGCAAACGTTTACACAGCGCTGAAGAGAATAAAGTTGGCAACATTTGATATATTTCAGGCTATTGATAACAGGGACAGGAACACTGGAAAGACATGTTGCAGATTTTCGTAGCCTTTGGAACAACAACAGAAGGCAGCAGGGTCTGCACCCAATCAACCCCCTTAAACACATGAGCTGGAGTTCGTTTAGCTGGCTTTAATGTAACCAGCGCTCAGAAATCCATGTGGTTCGAGATTCATGTTCCACAGTCCTGGGGATACTTTGACGCCACACCGCCTGTCCGTGCTGCTCGAGGAGGGTTCCGCCCAAAACCAAACCGAACTCTCGGCACGGAAATGATGTCATGGGTGGAAAATGGGAATAACAGAACAAACAGTTCACGTAGACAACAACAGCGTGAATGTTTATTGCCACGCACATGTCTGTTTTTGTCTGTTTTTAGTTTTTAGTTTTTTTTATCACCCTCAACAGTGTCGGAATATCTGGCCTGAAAACCAAATTGTGTGATGGATGCTGACAAAGAAAGGTGACAGTTCTGTGCTCATGCTTGGTCTTTAGAACATCCGATGGATAGATCTCCGTGATAGACCATCCCCATCATGGTAACACCTAGCTGAATAAAGCAGGATGTCTTCATTGTTCAATCCGATTGTTAAATCCGGATCCAGATGTACCTCTCCAGCTGCAGGGAGGGGAGGGGGGGGCGGCTCTCCTCCCATACACAGGATCCCCCCTTCTCTCATAGAGCGCTTTTGTCAAACTGTCAGTCGGCATGAAGAGGAATTGGTGGTTGGATGCATGGGTGGAACTAGATGTGTCAGTAAGATACACAGCCCTGTAACTGGTGGTCATTATGGCATTATGATCATTTTCCATAACCATGCTTTATGGGGAGGGGAGCCAGTATTCATTCCTGTACTCAGTAATTGATTAAACACGATTGTGCTTGAAGCAAGAAACAGGACGCGTTTAAATTGCATTTAAACACTGATATTTGTGGTAGACAATTGATAAATGCCAATGCTATTAAAACACACAGTTAAGACACCTTTTTAAAGGAAGTAAAAGGAAGCCCACTGCTCATTTCTTTATTTTGCAAACACTGCCTTGCAGCAGCCATTGAATTACATGCAGACTCCATTTGTAGTACAAAAGAGAGACACCGGTATTTTGTATAATTATAAATGAAATAGTGTGATGTATAATTTGGAATGAACAGAGACAGTGATTGGATTCAGGGAAAGGGGTATTGTGGACTGGATACAGTTTGGGGGTGTGCTAGGCCAGTCCAAACCACTCAGAAAGTGTAAACTGTTTAGATTTATTTACCCGTCTGTCTCACAGAAAGTCTCATTGACTGCCGATGTTTAATACAGACTTACATTGCAAGAAGCTAACATAAATGTGAAAAGTATGTTAACAAACATGTTTCTAAAAAATCTGAAAAATAAATCTATTTTAATTCCAGTTCAATTAGTCAATTTTGAATCTGCATTACTATTGCCATTTAAATGAAGAAAAATTGCACATTACGTTGAAACTTAAAAATAAAAACATTTTTTCACAATTTTATCCGACCATTATAGCAGTACCACCCTCATATAATCTAATTATAATTCTCATTCTGTATTTAAAGTAAAACTCTTTTCAGTAGGTCAAAATATCATTATTTTGTTAAGATTGTATAGTAGACATTGCAGTATTGCTGTTAACCATTTCACAGGGTAGCTGGGAAACTCTTGACTTCTGAGTCGCAGTGCCTTCCAAATCAACGTATTCTTTAGATGCAAATTTGGATCATTGTGAGTGGAAAAAACAGGATCTTTTGATTCTGCCAGTGTTTGGGACAGACTGTTCCACCGTGTCGATTCAGGACAGCAAGTATAAAACGCTGCTGTCCGGGAACAGGAAGAACTCAAAGAGGCAAAAATAACTCTGGGGTATATATATATATATATATAAAAAGACCAAGCAGCTGACAGCACTCAAAACTGAAGCAGGCCGGTCGCTACTTTGTAGGATGCAAATGACTTTTGCAAGCGTTGGGTATCTACAATCTTTGTTGAACTGGGTTTTGATTCACCAGAGGACATGTACTTCCTCGGTCAGTATCTCTTGTTTCTGGAACAGCGTATCAACAGGAGGGATCTGGAGGGCCACGACAGCAGCACAGATCAAGGAGGCCGATGGGAGTTATACAACAGGAACACATACACACACACCAGTGACGCGTCTTTGAACATCTTATGTCAAGTAGATAGATTCATATCATATTGAGGAGTAAAGACTATCTTTTCAATATGTGTTAAACCGTACTGCATTGATCGAGCTGGCTGTGCAGCCTGCCGTGTGGATGAGAGACAAGTGGCTTGAAGGCAGCTGGGATTGGAAGAGACTCCATGCGTGTGGTGGTGGAAGACATAGGAATAAGTACAACTGCCAATGTCAAATTCGAGTCCAAATAAATTAAAAAGCATTGTTTTATACATTTTTTATAAATATATTCCATGTCTTTAAATATATTTTCAAGTATTTATACCCGCAGCCTTTGGGGTCACTCTGCACAATACAGAAGTCCAGCTCCTGTTCTGTGCAGATGACCTGATCCTGCTGTCTCCCACAGAACAGAGGACACAGCCGGCTATACCTGGCTCTGCTGGACCAGTAATGTCAGCCCTGGGCTGATGAGAGTAAGGACGAGAGTATTGATGAGAGTAAGGTCGAGTGTAAGGATGAGAGTAAGCTCTAGAGTAAGATCGACTGTAAGGATGAGAGTATGGAAGAGAGAAGGATCGAGTGTAAGGATCAGAGTAAGATTGACTGTAAGAATGAGAGTAAGGTTGAGAGAATGGACGAGAGTATGGATGAGAGTGTGGACGAGAGTAAGGTTGAGAGTAAGGTTGCGAGTTAGAGTCGAGAGTAAGGAACTCTTTAAATTGAATTGAATTATTTTCTATGATTCTTTTTTATTTATTTTGATGGCGCACCCATTAGAAAAAACATGGTCCAATACCACATGCCACACGAGATTGGCAGTTTATATATAGCTAAATTCCATTCAATAAGGCTGAGCGTAAAATATAAAACATGGAGTCAGAGTGGGTGGTAGTGGGATTAGAAAAAAAGTGGAGCTGTCCTTCAATCAGAGCTAAGCATGCGTGGGAGACCCATAGATCACAGTGCGCTTCACGCCTTGGGTTATTTATATAGCTCACCGGGCCTCTGGTTCCCCTGAAGCCCGTTGGACTGCCATTCCCAGTCAGCCCATGGCAGGTGGGTGATTTACTGCCGCAGCGTTTTCCCCAGCGGGTCACAGAACCTCGCAGAACTCCGGAGAATGGCAGGGTACCAGCAGTGAGCAGCGCTTGTGCTGAAGTGTCCGCAGGTCACGGACAAGCTACAGCTCGGGGGCGGGGTTTGAGTGCCCCTACGGCTAGTGGAGGAACCAGATACTAGTGTGAGCTAATTCAAAACATATGCAGTCGGTGTTGAATATCTGTTTGCTCCCTGTTCAACCACGATTAAACCTCTAATTTAAAATGTGCCAGTTAAAGTACTCATTGTTAAGACAGCTTTATTGTTGTCTGATATTCACAGAAGAGCACATTTCATGAATGGATTGCCCCTACTCTTTTTGAAAGCGTCTCGGGAGAATAAAACTTGCTAAGCCTTGCTGAGATTTGTATAGGTCAAATAAGAAAAATGGCCAGGCAAGTACACAAAGACTATATATATATTTATGGCACCCCCCCGTCTGGAACGTGTGTACAGGAATTCCATCAATAAACACCTTAGGTTATGATTAATCAGCACTTTAAACAGCATGGAGGGGAAATAATTATTATTTTTTTTACTTGGTGTAAGAGTGTATATTATTTGTTCCATCTTTGTGACCTGTGGCATTCTCCTCTGGTAGAAGACTTAGTGACATGGCATGTAAATTGTGTCCAAATGTAATCTTTTTAACAAAGAACAGGGCACGCCTACACTAATGATATTGACATGCATACTTCTTCTCAGTTGGTGTAACAGCACTTACCATTTACACCAAATGACAACATTTTTTTTTCATAATTTATTGACGAATCATACGTATTCAAGGAACCTGTTGAAGTTTAGAATTTGTTGATCAGCGAATTAATTGAATTTTTACAGATGCCTTTGTCAAGCACAGAAAATGAAGTGCGGCACGGGGCACGGATTAAGTCCCATTGCAAGAGAGGGGTATCTTTATAAACGAAAAAGAGATGCTTTATTTGCATGCAATTTTTTTTCTTTTTTTTCACTTTTAAGATCTTTCTCCAAGAGATTTTTTAGATCAAATGTGCTATTTGACATGGTAGAACTTTACATTGAAGGTTCTGTTTGAGTTATCACATCACCCTGTGATGACACATTTCTTCTGACACATTTGCTTTGCTTAAGAGTGGCTTAAATTAGCAATATGCAGACAGGAGTAGTATGGGTGATTACACAATAGTACAATGGCAGAACAACTGGTGAACACAATTGGTTAACGGTCCACTTAGTAGCTAACAGGGTCACAGGGTCAAATCCAGCTCATGTGATATGCAGACAGATTGGGACACACAAGAGTGACGCGCAATGAGCTGAGCATCGCCCCGGCTGGGTTGGGATCGAATCAGCAGGGCATCTCTCAGCCTCCCGGGCACCTGCAGGGTGATGGGGCCGTGGAGAGGGCAACTGCATAACAGAGTGGGCTTGACTGAAACGGAGTTCTTTAAAAGGCTGTTTAACGGAGAGGGATTGTGCAGCTCAGAACAAAGGAAGCGGCGAGGCAGTGATTATGATTGCCGACTGTCTACCCCGGAATTCAATAACGGTGAGGAAAGTGCCACATCTGTGCAAAATCCCATTTGGAAAGTCTGCTGTGAAGGATGATTTGCGGGGGTGTACGCTGATTTCCGGAGAACATGCATTTGTAACAAATAATGATAAAATTACAGTTACAAACACAGATTACTGATTGGAGAATCCGAAAAGAGAATAATCTAGACGCAGACACGGAAGTGAGGAAGAGAAAAAGAAATTAAAAAACCCATGGATTGACTGTGTTTACCCTGCGCATCCCTGCCTGGTGGAGGTTCCTGTCTTGACATGCACGCAGGGATGCTTACGCAGGGCGGGGGCGTATACTGTCCCGTGTTGGCAGGGTCGCGCGCGTGCCGATGTTGGTGACCCGCAGCGGTCGCTCACAGACAGGCACGTGTGCCCGGGGGACGTGTGCCCGGGGGACGTGTGCGCGTGGCCAAAGGCACACACACGCGCTGAAAAGAGTGATTGCCTCTTCCACACCTCGGGGTTGAAAGGTTGACCGGGGAGACGGGGGGTCTCCCTATTTGGATGAATTATTCGGGGAGGTGACAAATGAGCTCACTCGGTTACCCGCGCCTGTTGATGCGAACACAGCCGCAGACTGAGGGCACGTCCCACCCTCTAAGTGGCTTCTTCAGCTCCCTCTCAGCTCGATTGTTGGCCCTGTCTTCACCACCATGCTTTCGAATTTAGTTTGAATTTGTTTACAGCAATTTAAACGTGACTCAGTTAAGTACATATCGTCATCGTACCAGCTTATATGTTAATTGACCCTCGGACCATGCAATTCAGGAAGAGAAACGACTGTAATAAAAAAAGGAAGATTTATACTGGCAGTCCTTTAAAGATACATACCGTTTTAAAGATATTTATCAGGGTTCAAGATCTCACGATAAAATGGTGTTGTTTTTAAATGCATACCTTTTTTTTTTATTTAGTTATAGCTGCGAAAATGTTGAAAACAAATATTTTGTTTTGTATATTACCTTACTGATTAGGAAATACAAGCTTCCAGTATAAACCGCAGAAACTGCCACTAGAGAATACTTGTTGGCGGAGTGCTGTGAAATTCAATAAGCAAATTTTTGTGTCTATAATTAAGTGGAAAAATGCACTGACAAATGTGGGCCAAGTGAAATTTGTTTCGAAGCCCAAGAAAAATTGCAACCAAATCTCACCCTCCTCCCGGGAGTCCCTCACTTAGCCGGCCCGCGAGACCTTTGACACTGAAACTCACTGTGTCCGACAGTGAATGTGAACTCGTCTCTCCCGGGAGCCATCGAGAGTAAATAATTACAGTGCGCTGCAGAGTCCGGCCGAAAAAAGTTGTCCACACCGATAGGGTTTCAGGGTTCATTTCGGTCAGGGGAAGAGCAGCGGCCAGAAAATGCTGGCAACACGTCCGTGCTCCAGCTGTCCAGGCTCTGAAAGGCAAAGATACCCTGCGTATCGAAAGACCTGCCACTGTAGCCCTTTCAAAGCCATTGCCCTTTACCTGCGAAGCTTGTGCGCTTGTCAGTGATACCGAGAGTCTCCGAGAAAGCCCCATCCTGTGCGTATGCAAGCGGTACGCGCGAATATCACTGTGGAAGCTTGGAAACCAAAAAGCTGTTTCCTGTCTGTTAGCTCGGGTGGGGAGGGTTGAGAAAGAAAGTGGCCCACTGAGGCTGCGGCCTCCTCATATTCTGGACATACCGCTGGTCACCAACAAACACATGCACAGAAAGCAAATGCTCACCCTCTTCATCGTTACGTTTAAGTTGCCTTACATTGACAATTAAAAATCCGTATCCAGGGATAAAACTCGGCTCTGTTTGCAGAAGGTTATTCAGCTGCCGTGGTTAGTCTGCATGAGTAATACGCATTGCAGAATGTATCCCAGGTGGAAAGCGTTACAAAGTAAATTGTAATGAGCTGCTTCATCAACGTTGTCTCAAACAGGACCACAAAGAAAATGGGTTCTCTTCCGAGTACTTCTCAGCACTGTTCTTGCTCCACATGGAACACGTTTGCAAACTAGCAAACACATGTCAGACCTTTGATACACTGATTTCAAAGCTTTTTGTGGATTAGTCGTAAGGGAGATAACCCTGCCTTTCCCAAACACAGACACACGCGCACACACAAACACACACTTAAAAAAAGAAGTCGTACATGAACCCCAGATACTTTTCATTCACCAGAAACATAACTAAAGACATTTTTGCACAACTGGTCTTTCGTTTTCTCTGCATGAATTCTCTTTTGAAATTGGCCAGATAGTGTTGCGAGTTGTTTTCTATAGAATTCCACTTGATTGATTGTTTTCCATGTCTGCAAAATGTAACCCACCTTTGCCCTACTTAGGTCCTGGCCAAACTTTGGCTCAATTGCTTTAGCAGTAAGCTCAATTCTAAAAAAAATATATATATATCAGAAAAAGGAGAAGCAAAATCCACTCATAAGTAGGGAACGTTGTAGCGTTTGTTGAATACATTTTTCCAGCCAACGAAAACATATTTTAAAGAGATTTTTCTAGGGATGAGTTAAGGTAGCTATATTTGAGTGCATTAAAGATTTATAGAGGTTTGATGAAGGGAATGATCTAATTGACACTTATATTTTTACCTTTACATTTTTAGAACACAAAACCCAAGTATATGAGATGTTTGAATGGTCATCATAACTCCCTCTCAATGATCACTGAAACATTACCTCAGGGCCTTGGGCCTCATCCAGAAGAGTGCAGCCATTTCTTTTGGACCATGCCTGATCAAGGTAATGCCCAGAGGGGGTGGTGACACAAAAGAGCAGTGTGAAAGAGCAGCTTTTTTTCTTTAGATTTTTTTTTCTTTACCTCTCCCCAGAATGACCTCTGATTTCTGGCAGCCACTGCTGGGCTGTGCTGAGGAGCACAGCGCTGGAATTCCTACATCTGGCTTGAATCTCTGGCTGCGGTCATTTGATCACAGCCCGACAACTTTCCAGTAGATTCACAAAGGCCGAACTGTTCTGGGGCTTAGCTTCTCGCTTCGGACTGACGGGGCCTGGCGCCGGACAGTCGCGCCTGGGCCCGGGGCGGATGGAGCGTGCCATCTGCCTGGAGTGTGCGCCCTGGCTGACCCGGAGGATGCCAGTGGGGTGGGTCTGCCGCGACGACAGACGTCTGATGGATTTTGAGTGTGTGGCTGAAGCGTCGCCAGCGGAATACGATTGCGTTGCCGAATGCTCTATCCAGAGAATGATTCTCCACGCTAACGTGCTATTGGCTTGCTCTTGAGCTGCAATCAAAGCACTCTGGAAAGCCAATCAGGTGGGAAACGTGCGTGATTATCACTCACTTCAGCTCAGTTTTCTCCTGTAAATAAGACAGAAGAAGGACCATTGACCTGCGTTTTAGCTGTTCAGTCCCTGGTCAACCTGTCAACCTGACTGTGACCATTTTTTTTACATAAGAGATCCAGCGCCAATCCGTCCGACCCAGGTTGGCCAGAGCTGTGTTTGTCAGAACGGAATGAAGCTCCGAACCTTTCCGTTACAAGAGCATTTAATAAATAAAGATTGCATTGCACTCCAACTGAAAAATAAGGATGCACTAGGAGCGTAAGTAAGTAACATCTTGCACTCGCCTCTTTCAGTGTTCGCCATCAATGTTTTTATTCATATGTAATGTCTTATCTCTCTTACAAGATTCAGCCAATAAACAGGACAAAAAAACGATCCATTTTCTTCACCTCGAACCAACCCCCACTCGGGCCACCCCTCCCTAAACACAACCCCTGCCATCCGCCGTTCCTAACCCATTCAGACTCTGACACAAGGGCCCACGCTCCGCTGCGGCCTGGATAATGAGGTTCAACTCCAGGTCAAACTCTGGGCTTGGGTCTGCGCCAGGCAGCCGTCAATGGGAGCAAACATGAGGCTTTTCCCAGGGAGAGCTTCCATGCGCTGTCAACGTCTGTGCGCGGTAAAGTACGGGACCCGTAATATAAAAGAGGTTTAATCAAGAGGTGCAAAAATATACGCACCAATGACCAACGTCAAGTTGTATTTCAGACATACATTTGAAATTCTTATGTAAACGTTGTATTATATATAATACAATGTGCCCATAACATTGCACATGTGGACAGAAATATTAACAGACTTTAAAATATGCAGTATAGTTTTGACATAATAAGTATAAATAAGGAAACTTTTTCTGAGGTTGACCTACCCAATCAAGTACATGCCAGCTGAACTATAACCTCTTTATTCAGTTAATCTTTCTCACTGACTGAGAACCTCTTAAACTCTGTTTATCATTTTCCCTTGGCTAGGCACAACTGACAGGATATGTGGTTCATGTGTGAGTAAAACATATTTAAATGCTGTCGTAAGAAAGCTGGTTGCTCGCTTGCGGTGAGACGTTTCATTTACCACAAATATGTCTCTTTTTCCATTCAGGGGCAACCAGGCTATTCAGATGTACTCGTTCCAGATCGTCCAAACCTGGAGGTCCCATCTAAAGTGACAGCTAAAAGAGGGAGGGGAATTTGGGATGAGGTGCTTATTCAGTCAGCCCCTTCCTCCCCCCTCTCCCTTGTTTTGGGATTGTAACTGAGCTGGCCCTGTATGTTGGGCAGGAGTGGTGCGGGGGGGTAGTTCACCGGTGGGGCCGAAAGAGGGTTCACCGACAGGACAGGGAGGGCCAAGGAAACTGGGGTAGATCCTGTGTCCTCTCCTTTGACCTTCTGCATTACATTGACAGACCTGTTGCAGGTTTGTGCTCTTAAGAGTGTGAGGGAACACGCGTGTCGCTGCGTGTGCGACTCTGTGCTTCTCTAGGTGCGACTGATTGGTGGGTGACTATGTGACAGGTCCCTCTCCATCACTCATCTGCCTGGCGTTGGGGGAAACAAGGGAGGGGCGGAAAGGCCAGGACTGGCCCTGAAAGACAGATTGACAGCGAGGCAGAGAATCAACAATGTAATTGTAAAGAAAGAAAAAAGCAGGTGACAGCGTAAATTCCCCCCAAAAAAACACAGGATTTATTCCAATCGTTTAACATCAATCCAGACTCAGGAATGCAAGGCCTTACCAAAAACAACAAGCAACAACTGGAACTGAATGGGAATACAGTAGGTCTAAGAGCCAAAACCAAGAGCTTTCAATTAGTTTAGTTAATTTCACCTTTTATTCTATTACATATTCGATTGGCCATGTCAGAGCTGGTTAAAGTCTGGGAGAAAACCACCAGGTTTCTACACAGAACCCGTGTGCGGATCTGGGGTGAGGGGGGATACAACTTTTTCGCATGCGGGACTATATTAGTTTCTGACAGGAAACGCAACAATGCTGCCCGTGTGTGGTGCGTGCGCCGGAGAAAGAGAAGGTTTAAGGGAGAGAGAGTGAGATTGTGCACGCGTGTCAGTGTACCAGTGTAGGTCAGACGCATTTCCTGCATGAACTCTGGCTGAACTCCGAGGCGTACTTTTCCAAGCACGCTCTGATGACCTGGCGCGTGATGGCACAGTTCACCGAGAGGTCCCATTCTCGCTCCATCTTCTCCCGGACACGGCCCTCCCTCTCTCCCTCGTTCCTCCAGCTAGACGGCAAACCACTGACGTCTCCCTACAGGACCTGCAAACAGAGTCTGTTGGACTCCAAAACAGACAGCCTTCTAGATGCAGAACAAATGGTGTTAACATACCAGACACCTTCAATAAATACAACAGTCCTAACAGACATTCTATAGAAGAATTGCGTGGGTTTTTGTTTAATGTTTGTTTGTTTTTTGGGGGGTTTTTTTACCTGTAGTCTGCATGAGCTAAATGGTTGAACTTGGGTTAATGATTAATTTATTGCTTTTGTTTAGCTTCAGTTTGCATAAGGTAGTACCTCAAAAAGGAATACTCTCTCGAAATTATGTGGTACTAAAACATTTAAAAAGTAGAGATAATTTAATCGTTGTATGCTATCTATCACAATTTAGGATCCCATTGTCAAACCATATCTATAAAGACATTATAGTAATAACTCCTGAAACATCTTAACATTAAAATTCTTCGTCGTTTTATATCAGATACATCACAGATTTTAAAAATATATTTCAGATTTAGCGTTTGACTTGATTTTAGATTAATGATAAAATTAATATTCCTTATTTATGTGAATATTTTCATTCTTGCTTGCTATGGACTATCATGGGCAAATGACCAATAACCAGCAAGGAGAATATTAGTAAATCCAACGTACTGTTGTTATTATTAAAGGATATATATATATATATTTACTTGACCGAGTCATGCTTCATTCAGCGGAAAGCGAAGTGCAATTTACATGCGATTAGACTTGTCCAACAGAGTAGGGGAGAGTTCCATAACCAAAAATATCCAGAACATTGAAGGATTAAGTGCTGAACTTCTCCTGAACCGCGTTAGTGCACACGTATCGACGATGCGTTCAACTCTCTCCCGCCATTGCTACCGCCTACGAACTGAAGATTGCGCCAGAAGAGAATAAAATCTGCACGCAGTTAAGAGAGATCTAAATGACTTGCTTTCATTTTGAATGAA
>JAOVYW010031496.1:53003-64386 GCA_025775045.1 Hiodon tergisus
ACAAATCAGCATTTCTTGACAGGCATCATATTCAACAACCGTCATAGCAACAAAACAACAACAAAAAAACACCCGGTCCGTAACTATGAAGATGGTTTATTCTATAGGTCAACGTTGTGAGTACAACTTCTGTTTCTTAGCAGACTGAATTTTTTTTAAGTATCTGTTTTCCCCTGTTAAATTCACGTCAAGAAGTCTTTCGAATTTGGGAATTCTATAATCATTGAAAGCAATGATGTCTCTTCTGCCAAATTGAAATTTTAAATGCAGTTTTCATTCAAGCATTTTAACACTTTGGTTGGCGCCAGTGGCCTTTGGTTGGCTCCAGCAGCTCTCGCATGTGCATGGCTACAGACCAGATTCACTTATAGGAGATGTGTGATGGCAAAAGGGGTGTAATCAGTGTCTCGGTTGTGTGAGTATTCATTGCCCTTTAAGACGTCCAGTCTACTGAGACAACAGCTTATTACTCAGTCGAACGAAGGAAATTGCCCTTCTGGGCAATTATTAGTTACATAAATAGGCTTTTATAAATAGGTACGTTGGCTGAGCGGTTAGTATTGGTTCCTCGTAGCACCTGGGTAGGGTTAGGGTTAGGTTTAGGGGAAACACTATTCTCCCCAAGTTTCTCCAAAATTGTGGAGCCTCCTGGGGAAAATGAGAAGGCAAAAAAGCAGACCACTTGGGCAATGGTTAGAGTTAGAGTTGGAGTTTGGGTTAGAGTTAGAGTTAGAGTTTGGGTTTGGGTTAGGTCTTGGACTTGGGTTTGGTTTAGGATTGTGGTTAGGGTTTGTGTTAGGGCTAGGGTGTGGGTTTGGGTTTATGTTAGGGTTAGGGTCAGGGTTTGGGTTAGGTTTAGAGTTACGGACAAGGTTTGGCTCAGGGTTTCTGTTAGGGATAGTGTTTGGTTTTAGGTTTGGGTTAGGATTAAGGTTAGAGTTGAGCTTTGGGTTAGAATTAGAGTTAGGGTTAGGGTTAGGGTTAGGGTTAGCCACCCCAGCCAATGCTTGGTATTGCACATGGTGACCATAGGCTTTCAGTATTTCATGAAGCTCCCGGAGAACAGTTCTTGAGTTGCAATAGAGGACAGACGATTTTTACACACTGCAGCACTTGGCATTCTCGTTCTGAGAGCCTTTTTCTGATTTTACCACTTCACAGCTGAGCTGGTGTTGCTCCTAGACTTGCAGGACAGAAATTTGACAAATCGACTTGTTGGAAAGTTGGCATCCTACAACAGTGCCATGTTGAAAGTCACTGAGCTCTTCAGTACGGGCCATTCTAGCGCCAATGTTTGTTTATGGGGATTGCATGGCTGTGCCCTCAATTTTATAAACCTGTCAGCAACTGGTGGGGAGAAATTAGCCTAATCCACTCATTTGAAGTGGATCTATCTATGTGCGCACATACACACAAATGTATCATAGCATTCTGAAATACATCCTTTGGTCACTAGAGGTTGCTCTAATGCAAAGCTTTCACAGAATTTGTATGGGTGCAGCTTAATATTTGAACAAGGAAAATGATAAGCAACATGTAAAATAAGTAATAAAGAGTCATTTGTCTTAGTCACATCGATAATATGACCAAATCAATGCTAAAATATTTAATATAAATATTGTCATTTAATATATAACTTATGATAAATGTTTTATTCCAATGCGAACTAAATCATTTACACATTAATATATGTGTGTCCCAGCAGATGGTATTACCTCATGGTAACACTTAATCTGACCATTGAAATTAACCTTTGAACTTAAACTTAACTTCCTTGGGATATTTCATTGGGACATTCATGGAAAGTGTTTGCAGGATGTTGCTAAGCTGCTAATGCCAAGTACAGCCTGCTGTTGGTACTACATATTATCTTTATTACACTTTGCTGACACTTAGAATTTACAATTAAAGGCTTCTGCAACTTACATCCTGATATCTGATCTAAGGTGATCCTCAGACTGTACTAAGAAATCCTACCAACGGGGGGCAAACTTGACTTTTCCCTCCTCTCTGAACGACCACTGGAGTGATTTATTTGCATTAATTAATTTTGAAATGGCTTCACTTGGTCTTTATTTAGAACAGCTCATCTCTGCTTGGTTGGGCATCAGTGTTCCCTCTGCCCTTCACACCTTCACAACCCTGAGTAATGCAAAAACATGGGAGAATTTAGCCGCCGCAAAGTGAAATTTGGGACGAGCGTATTCCGTCAAAATCGAGGTCCAGTTTCAAATGCCTTCCCTTCAAAATCGATCCGCTTGAAGTTAACACGATAGTTTAAATCTGAAGCAAACACAAGACAGAGACAAACTCAGCTGAGAGGAGGAGGGCGGGCCAGGCTGCCACACAACCGAATTAATAGCTAAGAGAGGAAACATTGCTTATTTATCTGTCCCCCTCTCCACTGTGGGCCCTGCACATGCACAGCACACCTGATCCTGCTTATCCTTGCTTGCCTGGTGATGCCCAGAGGCACTGGGAATGCGCGGTTCTGCATTCTGCTTTAATTAGCACGGATAAGTTCCAAGGGAATCAAATCGAGGGCTAGAGCAAAACGGGATGAGGTCGGCTTTGAACCGGAGTCTCGAACGATTGGTGCCGCACTTGTGCGGATGCAAACAAACGAATAAACACGTGCAGAGCACACTGAAAGGAGGGCAATGAGATGGAAGAGGTTGCAGGAGCTGCCGGCGTGTGACTCAGCGTTGCTCTCGCTGGGCTAGAGACAGGCAAGGAGGGATAAAGAGGGAGAGAGACAGATACCCAGTAGACAAGAGCCACAGATTGCAGAGGTGTTGAACCTAAGACTGGGTTCAGTACAGCCACCGAGACAGTGTTTTCCTTTCACCAGGACAACGGCGTCTGTGACTCCACACAGGATACATGACAGTCTGCAGAGTTCAGTTGTTAGCTATGCGAGAGAACTAGACCGCTCCGGTCGTGAGAGGTTTCTGTGGTAGAGGCTGAGGTGACTCAACTGGTCGCTCACATGACTGAGAGTGAGAAAAAGAAAGAGAGAGAAATGATGGGAAATAAGGATTGGAATAGGGTCATATTACATATTACCTACTAATATTAAATAGTGCGAGAAGTCTGTTTTCAAGGGTGGCGCCAGCAGTCTTAATCTATAGCAACGTACAGAATTTTCAGCCACAGCCCTTCATCTGTCACTGCCCCCATAATGACTAAACACACGTTTTTAATCTATTTTTAAAAACGTATACAGTGTCTGACTGACCAAAGGGGCTCTTCCCCCAGACTTTGTTTCAGCTGTTCTTGGTAAATGAAAATGTTTCACCTTTTAGGGTAACCGAGGTGGCTAATAAGGGACTATGAGATCGGTTAGATATGTTCACAGCTAAATGTTAGCAGTGGTAGTCAATTAAAGTCTGCCCGACGCTTTTTTGACAACCAATACAATGTCTTGAACTGGCGTGATATGATTATTTATTTTTTTACCTCTTGTTAGGATCCTAGCAGCTGCATTCTGAACAATTAATATATCCGTCCAGGTCCAGTACATTATCTTTGAATATTGTGTTTAGGCTTTTTGGGCCTAGGTAAGAAATTAGAAAACATTCAATCTTTTATTTCTTCAAGGCGTAATTCTAGAAAGCAGAAAATCCTCCCCTGGGTTCATTGATAGATATGGCTGCGTGCCTTCTGTATGACAGTAAAAACGGATTTTATTTTCACAAATAATGTTAGATAATGTTGGATAATGTTGGTAGGAAATATAGAAGAACAGAAGGGGGCCCTACACCGAATCTTGTGAGACAACAAATTAGACAAATCATCATTATTTTTGTATTAATTTAAATCTGTTTGTTAAACTAAAACTAAATTTTGTCAATCTAAACTAGGAGAGATGCCAACTCATTTTTCGCTTATGTAGGTTTAAAGTATTTTTAGGTGGTTTGTAGTTTCAAATGAAGCACTCAGGTCAAGCAATATTATAACTGGTGTTATTATCAGATGCTAAAAGAATATAATTTCCCACCCCAAAAAGTGCTATGCCCTGATCAAAAACCTGACTGAAATGGCTTTTAAATATTATTAGAATAAAAAGAAGAATGACTGTTGAACTGCTACTTCCGGAAATACTTTTGAGACAAAAGTCTAGGTTTAGAATTTTCTGTGGTGGAGAGCACCATAACCTCACTTCTAATTAATTACATTTTTCATTCACCAAACCTTATCTAACCTGTCCTGTATTAGGGTGCATACAAACTAACGTCTTTCCCCTGACAAACCAAGCAGATACAATTGTGTGAGTCTTCCCAAGTATATACCATATGCAAACAATCGATCTACAGTCTTGAAGTGGGAAACCCTGTGAAGCTTCAGCATAGGTTCAGTGGAGCTATAGAAAATGCTCTAAAAAGTTATATTCGTTTGCAGAGTAGTTGTACACATCTAGTATTTGCAATTGAACACATCTCTCATTCCCGTGACTCTCTCTGACTCTCCTCTGCAGACACCTGTATGGTCCCAGTGCTGTATCCTCAGTGTTGTACAAATTAGTAAGGATGGAACGTGAGCAAAAGTTGCTTTAAGAATCGGAAGACAAAAAAGTGCTGGCCCTTTTTGTTGGCTGCATAGAGATGGTCATTTCACAGTCTAATGATCTGAAGGACAAAGTGGTGTGTACAGCAGTGTCTGCAGCCTTTGGGATGAAACCTGGGCCAGCCGTCCTGTTCGCACAGCCAGCCCGCAGAGTGACCTTGTGTGTTTCTGAGGTATTTTCTTCAGCCCGGAGGGACGGTCATACAAGGACGGTGTGTCAAGATCACTCTACACGACTCTGACATCAGACCAAAAAAATGTATGGTCTTTGGGTTGACACTACATGCCCTGCTCTCGAGGGGAGAGCTTTTGGGGGCATTGGTGGAGAGAATTTCACCAGGAAACTGGTGAAGCTGAGCTCTGAATAGATAACCCGACATGAAGAACACATAAACAATGGTGAGGAAGGGCTAATGGTACCTGCTTGGATGTGGGATGGTCCAAATGCGTAACTGCTACCATTCAGATATGACTGGCTAGCCAGATTTATCTTTCTGCCCCAGGCAACCTTCAGGTCTGTTTGACATACGGAGGACTCTAACGCCCTCCAGAGACCAACCTTTGTTTCTGCTACTGTAGGCACAATGTCACCACCTCCGCTAATCCCAGTTGAGACATGCCCCTCCTTAGCCCTGCTGAGAGACAGTTCCACGTCAGCAGTCCCAACAGATGTTTACCTCCACGCCCTTGGTGGTTCCCATGGCTGCTCCCGACATATAACCCAAGACTTGCCTGCGGTGGTGAAGAGGGCCATCTGCTCCTGCTCGCCTGTCCACCAGACAGCTCATCTGGATGCAGCACGGGTGGAAGAACCGAGAGAGGGTTCCCCTCCTCCACAAGGGAAAAAACAGCCATCGTTTTATTCCTGCAGGGCAGCATAGCCCGTGAAAGGCTAGAATATTCATATAGAATGTATTAACGTGGTCTTTTTTTTTTGCACTGTATCCAAGATATTCAGCTTAAGTCATTTCATTTATGAAAACAATATCTGAAATAGTCGAACTTTTTCATTAAAAAGATTATTCCACATTCTACAGTAGACTTTTGGCTAAATATATAGATTTGAATATTTGGGCCATAACCATAAGCGCTTCTTTAAGCTACTGGCTAGTTATTAGGTTAATTGAAATCAATGTTTTTCTGATGTCACTAGATCCAAATATATTACAAAATGAATGTAGAATTTTAGTGGACAGACAGTGGCTTCATGTCTATAGGAACTGAGGGGGTATGTGTCCCCTTACTATTATGGGATGAAAGCTATTTGGCACAGGGTCCCCATGCCCCACCCTCAGGCTGACCCAAAAGGACTGCCAAGCTTTGGGACCCCACTCAGAAGCCCTTGTTTGAATACATGAGTGCAGTCTAGGTTATTGGACCATATTCAGGTGCTTGTTTTAAAATGTTTGTTTGCTTTATTATTGAATAGTTTAAAAGCAAAAAAGCTGTTCATTTTGGTTATGTTTCAATTGTCATGGTCAGAGCCCAGATTTTCCTTAACAATTCCGTTGTATTTTTCACATTTTTTCATTGTACTCTTTGTAACTTTTTGTAGTGTATTCAAATTTAAATCAGTAAGTGTAGTAGTTACCTATCTGGCTGTTCTAATTTGCTGTTGAAAACTGTTATATAATATAATACGTCATAACAAGTGAGCATTCTTTTATAGGACTAAATGTTTCATTATTACATTATGTAGGGTTTTCGCAATACCCTTCATAAAAATGAAAATTTCACGTTTAGTGATTTTTCATGATCGGGATAGAATCGTGGCCCTGGTCGTGGCGCTTGGTCGTGGCAATTAAATGGCGTAAAATCCGGCATTCGCCTCTGTGTCTGGCGGCTCCCAGACCAGGCACGCCTTGGCACGCCACAAGTTCCAAAACAGAATGTATTACATGAAAAATTAATTAATGTTAGCACAATCACTGCTGATCAGTCCTGTCCTACCTATTGTGATATATAATTGAAGATCAGTATTTCCATCATCACTGAACAATGCTTTCCACTCCCATTGCATTACGCTAAACCTCATATTTTTGTTCTTGTTTTGTTTTGGATTCCCTCTCAGTCATCACCGCCCCCGCAAAAATCTTTTGGCTGAGGTAAACACCAGCTTGTTTCCAAACAGCCTATTAAAACACGGTGAGCGTGAACAGGATGAACAGTTTCTCTGCAGAAACAATAACACTGGACCTGCGTCTGACTGCCGTTCTGTGTTCTGAAGAGAAAAATCAGAAAATAAAAATAATTTCCATGACTGTCGGAATTCTATTAACTTTACTGTTATTCATATTAGACCCATTTGACTTAATCTAAGTAAGGGATATTTATATATTCCATTTTTGAAGGATTTGATTGGTTTTTGAATTCACATTCAGAATGTCTCTTAGCTTCCAGTGCCGTTTGTTCTTGTCCCTCATTTTAGTAAAGTAAAATCTGACTAACTTACTTAATGTATATACCACAATGTAAAAACATTAACTGCACCAGGTGCCATTCCTCTTTTGCAGATTCTGAGGTGCTGCCAAAAACAGAACCACAAAGACCGCTGAGAGAAGAGCAGATTGAGCAGGGGGAAAGGAACGCGGGTGGTTTCTCAGCCAGCCAGCCAGCTGCCGAAAAAGACAGATGAAAGGAGCAAGTTGAGCCACTGCAATGTCATTTCCCAGAGAGAGCCACTCTCTGTCTTCCACTGTCAACAATTTAGGGAGGCGTGGGAGCCCGGGACAGTGCTCTGAATATGGACTACTAAGTAGACGCAGCGCCTCCATCTGAGCTCCTTAATTAAGCAGTAACTCATACCAACATTCCCTCCGTTTTTATGTAAAAAATGTATGAAGGCCACAAAGAAGTCTACAAGCAGATGAGAGAAAGTATTCAGACTAATTCTGAATAGCGACTGAGAAGACGACGTGCTTAACCAGCAACAGCTAACAATAATACTGGGGGGAAATATATTTAACGTCCGTGCCACTGGATTTGCCTGTATCCAAGAGAAGGTTGGCTGAAAGTAAGAAGATCTGCAACCTGATGGCACTGGGATACTAAGAGCCAATTAGCCTGTTCTCTATTAACAGCAGGAGCGTGGGGGCAGCCGTGATTGATCAGAGAGTGTAAAGGGAAGAGACAGTCTGCTTTGCCTGGGGGGGGGGGGGGGCAGTCAAGTCGTCGACCCGCCGTAGGCCTCGAATGTCCGTCACTCTTAATCCCGTTGGGCTGGTTGAGGTCTCAGCGTCTGCACGCTCTGATTGTCACAGTCAGGCGACGAGTGACGCAGCTCTCTCCCGTGCCCTCTCTCTCCTGGCCCGGCCTACCGTTTCTCTGTCACTCCCACTCACGTCTCACTTTGTCATTGTCTCGCTGACTACTGGCGTGCTCCGTGCCGACGGAGAAAGTGACTCACTCTCCATTGCTGAACAAGCATGTTTATGTTTATTTAAGAAAAAACCAGCCCATTTTTTCCATCTTTTTGGAAAGATTAGTGTGCTATCATTTACATTTGTACAGTTGTTCCCTGCACAGCATATTGAAAATTATTCCTGCATAAAATCATTGGAACTTTTAGATTGAAAATGTTATGAGGATCAAGGTGCAAAAAACACAATCTTTAGAAAGAATAAACGAATTGAAGAGAAGAGATTACCTGATTTCTGTTGGACTCCTGACTTGACCAAGGCTCAAAACCCCGTGAACTGAATGACACTTGAAAAGGTTCTGAGAGCTCTCAGTTTAGATCGGCTCAAATGCTTGCTGATCATCGAAGATTGCGTAGTTATCGCATGTCGAGGAAACGGCACTGAGTCACAGGCTACTGGAAGCTTTAATGTAAGATGATCACAGCTGGCAGACCCAAAGCCCAGAGCCATTCAATATGTTTCATTTGGAGTTTTCAATGGTGTGATGAGTATGTAAGCAAATTAAGGTGGCACATAATCAGTGGAAGTAATTATGCTGATTAAATAGATCGTTCTACCAGAACGGGGTGGAGTTGAGATGCATGTCGGAAACATCAACGTACTGTAAATGACGCAAAATATATCTTCATACATTCAATATGCACGCAGATATCTGTTGATTTAAACCAGTCCATATATCATACATCCACATGGGAAATTTAACACGACACAATTGAACAACCAGTTAGCTACCAGTTCCTACACTTGAGGACCATGCTCTATGGAACAGCAGTTACAAAGAGACAGCAGCAGGAGGCAGAACTCTGAGTCATGCTGATGGTGTGATCTGGGCTTTTGGCAGCCGGTTCCCTGGGTTTCACTCCCCAGCCTTAACTCCTGGCTCCAGAACCAGCCAGGTTACAGCCAGGTTTTTTAAAGATGAGTTTCATTCTCTCTGAATGAAACACAGTGTTGATTGCAGTCCAAGCCGGTTGTACCCAGGAGGTGGAGGCTATGTTTTATATGTCTCCGGTTACGTTGCAACCCTACCCGCCTTCTCGCCTCGGAGCCTTCCGAGAGCACCACTGCAATTATTCATTCCTTTCCATGAAGTGGTGGCATTACTTCCTGTTTCCCCTGACAGCTTCCTGTATGAATTCTTCCATGTCGCACACTGGCTGAAACTCTGCTTTGTTTCTGCTGTGATCATGACACAGATGAGTTACGGGCTGGCTTTTGGTTGTGCTGTGGGGCCACAACAAACGCTCAACGATGTCAATGCTAATTGACACTGAGCTTTCCATATTGGCCTGTGCAACTGTAAAGAGGGCCACGACATTATTTACATTTCAAAGCCTGGCTAAATTTTTTTTTTTGCTAACAAGAAATCTAACGCTTACGATGGAATAATCCAAATGGAATCTTGGTTTATATTTACAAAGAGTTATAAGATAAGAGACCAGGATGATTTTAGTACATGTTTAATTCCTCAAATATATATTAAAGCATTTTACAACATTTTTACAACAAATTGAGCATATACACATTTTTTTCATTTTTGTACATCTTTATTTTTGTCTGATGTTGTGCACAGCCACATTTCCAAATTCAATTGGAACTGAGAGCGAAGAAAAGAGAGAGAACGAGAGAGAAGGGGTGGGGAGAATGATGACGGGGTAATCCAAGTGGACGCACCAGACTGCTCTAATTCCGCTAAACAGGCTACAGCTAACGTCAGGAAATAAAAAACAACCGAACGAGCGGCAAAATCAGTTAGTAGGCAGACATCCCCAAATCCCGTGCTGCTGAACCCACTGATCTCTGAGTACAACCGTGATGCTCATACTCTGACCAATAGGAATTTCAGACTGCCTGGGTTGGCATGGCAGGGAGTGTGGCTCAGAAAAAAACGCCAGGTTGTGTCAATGCAGTGAGAGGAGACACAGCAGCAGCAGTGAGGCATCCTCTCTGCCTTGGCCACTGGCGGCGTAACCATGACGACCGCACGAGACAAACCCGAAGCAGGAAAATCCTCGTTTCATTGATGCCACCCCCCCCCCTTCCCCTTCCCCTTCCCCCACCTTCCTCGCCTCCGTTCGCTCGCCTTTAGAGGGGGATGACAAGGCAGAATATGGACGCGGTTGTCATGACTCCATGTCCGCACACGCATACGCGTTCTCTGAAACGGCGCGGCTGTGCAGCGGACAGAAGCAATCCCACTCTGCAGTGTCCCCGCTTGCTTGTTTATTCGTGGCTAGAAGGTTCAACTGTGCACAGTCAGGTGGCTCCACATCGTGCCGGTCACCACAGTCGAAGTGTAGACTCCCCACTATTCCTGAAACCGTCTGGGAGGCACAACTCAGGACTGCCGGCATGCATTTTTTAAACAATGTTTTCAACAATGGTTTCATGGTTTCCTGTCGATAAATGTCAACCCATTGCTCTGCCACTTTTAGATGAGAGAGAGAACATTTTAAACAAAGGAGTAGGATCTAAAAATAGCCTGTTTACATGGGCTTTCTTGCATTTTTCCCCCCAAAGGTGAACCAAGGGTAAAGTCATGCCAGACGACTGGGCAAAAAGTTAATCAAATGGTGTTATTTTCCAAGTTAAACATAATACTACGCTTTTAATGCTAATCCCATTATAACGTTTGACCGTACACTTAATACTTTATTTTCATAATTCACCCTGTTCCATCTTCTTGATCCACCTTCATCCTTATCAGTGCTAGAATCAGTCATCACTTGAATCCAGAGGGGGGGTCATCAGAAAAAAAAAAACTGCAAGCAAAGAAGATGAGAAGGAGGGTGACATACTTCTAATGTACTCTATAGATTCTCTTGTTTGCCTATCCATTGTGAAGTAGTCTTGTAGTGCAATTTGACAATAACTTCATTAGAATCCTGCACCATTGAGGAGAACTAATCAAGTCGTGAGCAGTTTTAAAATGTGCCAGAAACAGATTTTGTAACGCTTTGGAAATCGCGGTTTGTACTCAACAGTCAGGGGGTGTAATTAAAAACAGACGGGCGCCATGTCCTTTGAGATTCTGGAGTAACTTCAGGTGGTGAAGCTGACCTGTTTTCTGGATGATAGGAGGGAAAACACAGAGCACTTGAGAGACTTTTCTGCACCCATGCTGTGAAGAAGGGACAACGTACTGGCCTGCCTGGGGTAAACTCGCTGCGGTCCCCCTGCCTTCAGTGGTTGGCTGCTCTGCACAGAGGGGGCTCTAACAGGATGATCAAATGCAGAGGGTTAGGAGGGAGGGATGGAAGGGAATAACATCGGGACACCCCCCCCCCCCACTCAAACACACACACACACTCACACGCGCACACACACACACACACACACACACACACACTCACACTCACACACACACACTCACACACACACTCACACACACACACACA
>JAOVYW010031497.1:0-2500 GCA_025775045.1 Hiodon tergisus
ACAGAAGGGTGTAGACAGAAGGGTGAACACAGAAGGGTGTAGCCAGAAGATTGAACACAGAAGGGTGAACACAGAAGGGTGAACACAGAAGGGTGTAGCCGGAAGATTGAACACAGAAGGGTGAACACAGAAGGGTGTAGACAGAAGGGTGTAGACAGAAGGGTGAATACAGAAGTGTGTACACAGAAAGGTGTAGACAGAAGGGTGAATACAGAAGTGCTTACATAGAAGTGTGAACACATATTTTCCTCCCTGCTCATATGTGCACTGGGTGCTTCTCGTTATTCAGAAGTCATTTTTTGGCAACTTAAGGGTAAACACAGAGGAATCATGTACTTCTTATTTCAAAATGAAAATACAACGCTGGTTAAAAAAAAAAATGCAAAAAAAAAGATGATGGCGTTTCCTGGTTGTATTAAATCAGACCAGGCACCCCAGGGATTCCTGTAAGGGTATGGAAACTGGGCTCAATATCCCTGTAGGTCGACGGGATCACTGTTTTTGTTGGATGTGGTTCATGTGACTGCACTTCTTCACTGGGAAAACAGCGCTGTGATACAAGCCCCGAAGGCTGGCTGCGTAGCACTCTTAGCTGGTCCCAGACACACAGGAATATGCATGGAGAGACCTCTCTAGGTGGCCTCCCAGCTGAGCAGACCTCCAGGTCATCTCCCACGACAACAGACTCTTTATTTGTTATTGAAGGACTCAACACTGCCAAATCCCATGTGTCGCACACATGGAGCAAAACTGAAATGGAACATTGAATGAGAAAATGTCCACCAAGGAAGGTACGCATTGTAATATCACACACTTTGTGCACAAACCAAAATATATGAAAACAAAACTGACTGGGCTAAACTGACTCTGTAGTTTATGGTTATGGAACGGCATAAACCCTTGCTTATTATTATAATGTTATGCCCATGAAATCCTTAATGCAATTTTTTAACTTTTATTATAGTGTACCATTTACACTATATATCCATGTTTGCCAGCCAGGTTGTGAGAGAGTGAAGAAACTGCTCCATATGTGAAGGGTGAAAGCTCGTAGACCAGGAGTGTGAGGTCCACGTCCAAGGGGCTGATCCTCTGACATGTTTAATCTCTTATCAGCGCTATGATTAAGAGCTGTTGGGTCAGACGCTGTGGAGCTGTGGTCCCTGATGTCATCGTAACTCGGGTTCCTGGCACATCCAGTGGAGCCGAACAGGGAAAAACCAAGAAACCTCAAAGTGAAGACAGCGCGTAGAATGAGAGTCGGGAATAGTGATTTATATCTAGACGGGCATAAGTGGTCATTCTGTCAGATAAGTAAGTGGGAGGGCCAAAGATGGAAACAACCCTTTCACTGGGCCAGGCGGCAGTGAGTGGAGAGTTCCTGAGCAGCAGGGAGCTCTGAGCTCCGCCAGTGAACAAAATCTTACTCACACACACCAAGCCTGGCTTGGTCAAAATCATGACGTCGATCAGGTAAGAGTTTAGGGTTTCTTTAGGGATTTAGTATAACAATCTCACACTCCCTCCCCAGGTTCGAGGCAGGTTGGTGAAAAACTGCCAGCTTAGGACAGGAAAGGAGAGGACTGATTATGGTTCAGAAGGCTGCCATAAAGATTAGAGGTTTGTTTTGGGCTCTGTTGCAATAGGAAGCGGGTCGTGCCACTAACGAGGGGCTAGGTCCAAAGTAAGCACATTTGTCATTGAGAAAGCAGCTGCACATATAAAGCCATTCGACCTCTGAGACCCAGACCTGATTTGTTAAAGTCTTAAAGAACACTGAAGGACTGTTTCATACTCCTGGGTTGTGTCAGGATGTTTAGGTAATACCTTTCTCAGGTAATACCTTTCTCGGGTAATACCTTTCTCAAGGGTCCCACCACTCCTTTATGCCGCTCCTGAGTAAGAGCCCTCTTTCTCAGATTTTATAGTAGATTCACTCAGGAATGTCCTCATAATGAACCAATTCACAACAATACACTACGCAGCTGCCACAGTCATATCAAAGGTGTCCAAAACTCTCTCATTCCTTAGTGGAACTCAGCATTTAGTTGTTCAACAGTTAGTGAATTTTTTTAAACACTGTGGTAGAAACTAAGTGTGGTTAATGAGATGAATGAATGAGACACACTGTAACCGGGAGGTAGGTAAAGACACACTCTGCACATGTGGGTACTGAGGTGTGCTGTTTAAGTGGGGTGGGTTAGTTAGGACTGTGAAGCATACCAGGGAGTGGGATTTTCGCTGGGGTGAATAGCAGGGTAGTGAATGATGAAGAGCGGGAACCAGCTCCTCCTTCTGGATGTTTACTTGCGTGTTTATTGATAAAGATTTAATGAGTTCTGCTTGTTTTTACTGTTTTTTGGCTGCTTGGTGGGTCAGGGTGGATCACCATACTGCAGGGGCAGGAGAGTTCATCAGTGGGGGCGTGCACAGAACTTGCCCCATGTCATACAAAGTGGTGTCGTAAACTTCTGCTTCTTCGGCACAATAAAGCAAGTAA
>JAOVYW010031497.1:7500-14279 GCA_025775045.1 Hiodon tergisus
GACCTTGCAGGCGCTGTAGGATTTCAGTCCTTCACGGCATAGTGTGTTACCGATTGTTTTCTTGGTGACTATGGTCCCAGCTGCCTTGAGATCATTGACAAGATCCTCCTGTGTAGTTCTGGGCTGATTCCTCACCGTTCTCATGATCATTGCAACTCCACAAGGTGAGATCTTGCATGGAGCCCCAGACTGAGGGAGATTGACAGTTGTTTTGGGTTTCTTCCATTTGCGAATAATCACACCAACTGTTGTCACCTTCTCACCAAGCTGCTTGGCGATGGTCTTGTAGCCCAGTCCAGCCTTGTGTAGGTCTACAAACGTGTCCCTGACATCCTTGGACAGCTCTTTGGTGTTGGCCATGGTGGAGAGTTTGGAATCTGATTGATTGATGCTTCTATGGACAGGTGTCTTTTATACAGGTAACAAGCTGAAATAAGGAGCGCTTCCTAATCTCAGCTTGTTACCTATATAAAAGACACCTGGGAGCCAGAAATCTTTCTGATTGAGAGGGGATGAAATACTTATTTCACTCATTAAAATGCAAATCAATTTATAACATTCTCTCACTGTTCAAATAAACCTACCATTAAAATTATACACTGATCATTTCTTTGTCAGTGGGCAAACGTACAAAATCAGCAGGGGATCAAATACCTTTTTTCCCTCACTGTATATACTCAGATTCTCGGGTTGTCCTTTTGTCTGAGCCACATGTTCTATAACAGCTGAACCTCCCTCCGCCATTTGGTCCCTTAAATTCCTTTGTCCACCGTCTTGCCCATATGTCTGTAAACCCCCACAATGTTAATAAATTTGTTACATTTTTAGCAGGTTTGTGATTTATTTCATTTAAATACTGATTATTCATCTTTAGGTACTGTTGTAAGAATTGATGCCTTAAGATATTGTAAAATAACTAAATGAGACGAACTGAAGCGCTAGTGCACCGACAATCAATGGTGTTTCATACGAGCAGCTGCTGTCCTGCACCTACAGTGTGCTCTAGGCCAGTTTGTCTTTAGTTGGGCTTGCCAGTGGTTTGCCCCATCCTCCAATTTCTTCTCGGGTCTGGCTTCTTGTTCCTGCGGCTGTCCCCACCATGTCCGGTCTGGTTTAGCTGCGGCCGATCGTGGAGGGGAGGTTAGGGTCACCCTTCCTTGGCAGTCACTTCTTCCAGTTCCTGTCATCCCATCATTCAATTAACATTCCTGAAACCCATGTGAACTTGTTCAATCACCGTCTGTTCCCATTCGCCCTGCACCTCCCAACTTGATTTTCTTCCACATGTAAGCCTCTCACTAATCCTCAGTCTTGTCAGTTTCACGGCTACATCTCTGTGATGCTCCCGGTGGCTTAGTGGTCTCTTGTTCCCTGGCTGCCTGACCTCGACTTTGGACTTTCCTTATTACTCTGTTTGCCCGATCGCCTTACCCTTGCTTGTGACCACCACCTTGTTTTAGCCTCGATTGCCCTGTCCTGCTGGTACCTGGTTGTCTGACCACCCTTCTCAGCACTGTATCTGGGTTTGCCTGTTCCTGTGCTGCGTAACAGGATGCTGCCATCTAACCAACAAGTAAAGGTGTGTGGTTCCAGGTGAGGCACAGAAGAGACTTTAATAACAGACTATCGCAGTGCACAGAATGGTGAAAGGGGTACACTCACCAGGATGATATACAGCATGCATTTTGCACCAGAACACTCGCTGCACATCAGAAGTGATGGAAAGGGAGAGGTTATTGGCCAGTCGTACTGGGGTGTGACTGGATGGACAGATTGTGAAAGTTACTCTTAAAGCAATGTTTGTCTGTCACAGGGGAATGGGTTTTCTGCAGAGTGTAGATGAAAGACTGCCCCTCCTGGCCAACCAAGAGCACTTCCAGCAGCAACCTTGTTTTTCTCAAGATGGTCTCCCATTCAAACACTAATCAAGCCCAGCCCTGCTTAGCTCCAAGCCAGTAGGCATAATAGTCACAAGATGTTATGGCTGCTGGCTATGCCTGCACAAAAACGGTCTTCCTCTAGCATTTCCAGTTCTATTTCCCTCACAAACACAGACCCAAACCCAACAGCTACCACTCAAGAATTTTGGAGATGAAAGCCACAAGCCGCGTCCCCAGGAAGGACCTCTGCTCCTCCGATGGCTCATTTGGAAGCCCATCCTGGAGCCAGACTGCGTTGTAATTAAAGCCTTTGTGTATTTCACCAGCTTGGGGGAGAGGAGAACCAACTTTAAAGTTGGACTTGACAGGTAAATCTTCTTGGGTTACTGGGTCTGACCATATGGCACATGTATCATGTATAAGGCGTGGGGTAACACAGATTTAAAAAGGTTTGAATACGAGCTGAGGAAAAGAAACGGCAGATGCATGGATCCAGGGACACGGGCTGAAATTTAGAAGCCCTTGATGAGGAACGGTCAGCGATGTGACGGTCTTCAAGGAGATCTGGGGCAGGAGGAACCGAAAGGCATCAGAGACAAGGATGCTTGACTGGCATTAGATGAAATGAGATCTTTGGGTTTAATCGTTAATATTGATCATCTTATTAAAGAAACTGAAAGAACTTGTGTGTTCTTTGATATTTAATTATAAAAGGATTTTTAAAATTAATGTTTATCAACAACCATGTGAAATGTTTTAACATTTTAAATTCCGGTGACGATCGCTCAGTCATTAGCTGATTAAAAAGCTCTTCACTAAATCCTTTTATAGGCATGACACTAACCCTCCAGTCCATTTCTGTCTAGTAACAGATACCTAAACAACGGCGAATAAATAGCCAGTTGTCTCAACACCACAGGGGAGTTTATTAATTATTGGACCAGAATGAAGAATATATTTGGCAAACAATATCTAAAACCCATGATCCTAAAGCACCAATCTATTTTCAGTTACAATTTAAAGGTAATTTTACTCCCAGTAACACACACTGCCAATTAGATGCTTACCAAATTGCAATACCAGATAGCTTAGTGGTTTGGGAATTGGCCACGATGCTTTTTCTTTATTTATTCCATATTACATTTCTAGTAGTCAGGCTGTGACCTTCATAACAGCTCGTAGGCCGCAAAAATATTTTTAACAATCCCTAGTATTTTATTTAAGTTTTTCTTTAACTTTTAATGTTCAACTAACCTTGAAAGTTCTAATTTCACAGTTCCATATCTCGGAGCCACTCTTAAAATTTGAGACATAATTATGATAATTTGCTTTGAGTGGTGGATGGGTCTATGGTTTCGTCAGCCTGGACCATGTCTTAATATTTCAGCTCCTAGAAGTATTATGTTAAATACATTTTATTTTCAGGGGGAACATGTTTTTGGTTGTCAACCTTCTCCCCTAATTACTGCAATTTTCTTTTGTGTGTGTGTAATTCTCTCATGCTACAAAACAGAAAACTTTCCTTTCTAGGTTTATAAACTGATAATCAACTAAATAAAACAACCTTAGTTCAGTGAAAACGTTCACTGGTACACCATTAGTAAAATTTTTTCTCTAAAGTATAGTTTTTTTTGTCCCAAACAATAAGAAATATGCACCATGGCCAATGCATAGTCACAGGGCTTTCCTTGCAGCCTCCATGCAACAATATCGTCCACTTTGACGTTATAAAACATGCACAGCTGTGTGTAAATGGAAAATATTTCTAAAAATACCTTGCTATAAACCTAAATTATATTATATAATGTATTACACTTTCTTTATTTCAGTATTCAAGGATCCACACATCAATGTCACAAAAAAAAAAACATGGATAATAAGACATGGAAACTCATGGGTGATGCAAATGAACGATCGATTTTTACTACATTAAAATAAAATAAGTTGGAAATAATTAAATATTACCTCTGATCATAATAAACTGGGATATTGAAAAAAGTATTGATGAGTGACCAATTATTCATTCATTTATACATTTATTTATTTTCAGAAATTTTCAATTTATAATCTTTGAGCTCAGGACTTGGGAATGTGAGCACTGGGAAAATTCCAAACAGCGTCTTCTCTCTCCCTCTCACAGAGACCCACGAATCGGTAAATTCACATGTTCTGGAGATTAAATATAGAATTATTTATGTATATATATATATCTAAATGGGATTTCATGTTTTTCAACTTTATTTGTTAATTTCTACGACATAATGTAGGATAAAAGAGGATTGAAATTAACTTGATGAAAATTGGATTTGAATGTGGAATTTATTAGTTTAATTCACAAACTGGTTCGATTTCCCTAGTGAATTTGTAAATAATACAGATGTAATGTATTTTTTTTTTTTTACGTTAATCGATGCACCATCGCTGGCTATCATCCATGATCTACCCTGTAGATTTTATGGTTCACTTATCGGGAGCTGTCCTGAAACTCTACAAGCAGACACAAAGTAAGTTCATACTTGGGGACAACAATACTTCTTTTATTGTTTAATATAAGACTGGCAACCAATACAAATTTTGACAAACAACCAATCGCTTTTAATGAAATTGCAAGTATCTTATTTCTTCTACTCATAAAAATAAAACGATATTAAATACAATTTTATTAAAAGCGATAGGATGCTGCTGTTGTGTCAGGTAGGACGCAAGACTCGTGTACTTATAAACGTCGTTGATTATTAAGTGTCAGAACAAGACACTTACTAACACGTGCGTCTTTACTATAACCATACCCCTGTGTCCTTAACCAAAACTGTCCCCCTAGGAAAAGTTCGCAGATATCCCACAGTTCCCCATTACGTCACCCCTGTAACATCGAACATACAAACTCTAAACATAACAGCAGCCTGCCTCTGAATCCTGCCAGGCCACAGGTTTTCATCGTAATTGTAATCAATGCTTCCCCCACAGCTCTAAAAAGTTGCTTTTGGTGTTTTCTTCCATAATATAAGCTCCTGTCTGGTTCCAGCAACTGAAACCTTTGCTGTATAAAATAAATACAGCATTTGGTCACACGGTCACAGGAAGTGAGGGAGCTGCTGTACTTTATCTAACGTTGTGAGGTGTGTTGACACCTGTTTCTTGTCAGGGCATGCTGTTTATACTTCTCTGCTTCTATAACTGGGGTGTTCGGGTGATCAGGTCTTATTTTCCCTTCTGCATCCTGCTTTGGTGCATAAGCGAAATGTCATCAAAATGAATAGCAGCCAATTGAAAACATATTTAAACATAAAATTAATCAATTTAAATCACAAATTCACATTAGGAAAACTTGATGAAATAAAATGACATAATCCATACTCCAGAAAATTAGGAAACACAAACATTTTAGAATTAATATTATGTATTTTTTAGATATTATCCTTTCGCTGTTATCCTTTCGAGACACACATACTACATACACATACACACACGCGGGCGCACACACACACACAAACACTCCATCTGTGAGTCAGGCCTCTAGCAGTGTGGTACTGAAGGCATGTGTTTGTTCTGTTATGCCCTGTGGCTTGGCTGCCAGCTTATCCCCACAGATCTGAACCAGGAGGCAGACAACTTAAGAATACCAATCACCTTGCCCAGACCCAGTCCTTTGAGCTCTCACTGGAACCTCTTCCTCCTGCCAGTTTCCTCCTCTGTGCCCCTCTTCCCTTATGAAGCTGACAACAAAGACATCCTCGAGGTCCCACTTGATGCGAGACCCGCTCTTGATCTTTTCCCTGTTTTTCTACCTCAGTTGCTTGACTTCCATATTACACAAGCACAAGCTATAAGCACCACAAGACAGGGGAAAACATATTTTATGTTGCTTCCAATATATAATTCCCTTAATTTTAAACGTTGAACCCTAATATGAAAACAAAGAAAATAAAGACGTTATTGATATTTTTCATTCAGCCAATTCTTGCACTAAGGAACCAAAAGTTTCGTTGGCCACAATGTTGCCTTTTCATCTTAAATTGCCCCACCTGTCACTCCAATATTAATTCAACCATTGAGAATCAAGATGAGAGAAATATTTCCATCAGATTCAAACTTTTGAACAGCTCTTGTCCTCCATGATAGCGATTTCCCACATAAATGCGAATCTCCGTAGAGCCAATTAGCAGCCAAGCAGATCTGACAAACCGCGGGCGAGCTGATGTGCGAGACTCGCACTGAGAGAGCGGCTGAGGCGAGGGCAGAGGAAAGGCGTTCGGATTGCTTTCGTGACCGCGGGGCTACGGTCTGACAGGGGTGATAGAGCAAGGACTCGCAGCAGGGGAGACCTGGAGCGCAAGCTTCTAGGACAGCCCAAAGGCTGGCAGTGCCCGAGGGACAGCTTCCGCCTTTCTTTCCCCCTGCTCATCCTTTCTCGCCACCTGCATTGTGTTCCGGCAACAGTATTTTAACAAATGTTCATCCATTAATTAAATAGTTTTGACTCATTTATGCCCTACTCTTTTATCACATGATAGATAACGATGAAATTTTAATCACGTTGAAGCTTATTTTAACATCCGTATCATCCGTTATGCATGTAAATATTGATTTCTAGACTATTTTTAATTTAGCAAAGTCCTAGAAGTAGTAGCTACTAGGATCATGGAGGAAGGTGGGAAAATTGGCGTTTGTGAGATGTTGTTTAATCCTTTAACATTCGGCTCACATCTGTGCTACCATTATTATTGTGTCGTTTTTTAAAAATAAAGTCAGAAAAAAGGGTGAAAAATATAAATTTTTGTAGTATTTGCGTGGTACTGAAGATATTTTATTTTTATATTTATATTATTGAGATCGAGAATGCCAATTACCATATCGTATTAAAATAATAATAACAATAAAACTGAATAGAAATAAATA
>JAOVYW010031497.1:16290-29177 GCA_025775045.1 Hiodon tergisus
GTGGCATGGACCAGACAGGGTAGCATGGACCAGACAGGGTGGCATAGACCAGATAGGGCGGCATGGATCAGACAGGGCAGCATGGGCCAGACAGGGTGACCGGACCAGGCAGGGTGTGAAACCTCACAAGAGCCCACCATCACAGCAGCGCTGCCCAAAGCCAGGGAGCAAACTCTTCTGTGGAGCACGTGGAACATTGAAAGTAAATTTTTTACTCTGTATGGGAGTGGAGGAATATATTAGTGTGCATGTTGATATGTAATTTCCCGCCTGTATTACACAACAGTTGGTTGTCATGTGCCATGTGAACTCCTGACAACTTAAAGTCAAAGTTGCCAATCAAGGTGAAGAGGAATTGAAGACCTCTCTTTAATTGATATTGATGAAAATAGAAACCATAAAATGATTATATAAATTGTAAGTACACTTTTACATGAATGTGTAATGCACCACAGGGTACAGGAACAGGAGAACCCAGTTGCAGTGCTGAGAGGGAAGGTCAGACAGGTGAAGGTCAAGTACTGGCAGGACAGAGCAATCAAGGATAGACAAAGAAGTGGTCAGGGATAAAAGCAATGGTCAGGCAATCAGGCAAACAGAGTTACAAGGAAAATACAAAATTGTGGTCGGGTCAGGCAAAGCAAAGCAAGGAATCCAGGGACCAAGACAAGACAGGAATGAATACTCAAAGATGCTGTAGTGAAAATGAAAGACTTCACAACGTGAGAGGGTTAGTAAGGGGTTTATGTATGAAACAGAAAACCAAGTTGGAAGGTACAGGTAAATGAGAGTGTGATTGGACCAGTGCACATGGGCTTCAGGAGTATTAATTGAATGATTAGTGGAAAAGATTGGGGAGAAGTGACTAATAATATCTAGTGAGGAACTGGGGCTGTGTTGTGAACTGTGACAGAATGCGCCATCCAATTGCATGGCTCGACTGTGGGAAATTAACAGAATATTTGTCTGAGAAGACCTTCAGGGGACATATGCAATGCAGGAAATACAGGCTTACAGTTGCCTGCACTGGGGACACAGCCAAAGACACTCTGGCTGCTGACCTGGATTTCTTATAATTTCTGAAGTAAATTGTTACAAAGGCTGGATGTTGGGGAGTCTCACAGAAATCACAGCTTTATGGGATTTGTTTGGCACTCTTCTCATTACTTATATTTAAGATGGCTTTTTAAACAGGTCAGAAAGGAAATATCGGTTGATGTTTTTGTTATTACTTCAGCACTAACCTAAGGTGAAAGTGTAGCCCTATTCAACACAAAGCACATTGGAGGAAAATGAGCCAAAGCACCATGGAAAATACGGAATACATTTTTTAAGTTAATAATTTAATTCTGTTGAATTCAAATTCCCTAGCTAAAGGAAAAAATATATGATGTATGATCCAAAGAGTATTGTTTATTTTAGAGGAGGTATCATGCATAAACAGTTTAATCTCACCACAGAAAGGTAGTATCTGAAAGCTCAGATTCAGAAAAAAAATTGATAATGAATTAATCAAGGATGTCATAAATAATGCATTGATGTTTTGTAACAAAACAACTCATGTACATTTGTCTCTGTAGCTTATAACCATTGGGTGTTAACTGGCTATCTGACTACAACTGGAATACATCATTTTAAAAATCTTGGTATGAAAAATAATCACATGCAGTTTTTCATATTGACTTGTTAATTAATTATGCTTTACCTGTCTGTGCTCCTCATTTCTCCTGGCACATTATCCCATTACACATCAACATATTAAAGGGCTCCTCTGAGTAAACAGGATTAGTTCTATAATATTCAAATGCAAATAAAGAGCTAGGAGTCCCCTGGAAATAATTGTTTCCATTGAGAGCTTTCTTACACTAGCACCACTTGTTGAAAATCATGATTATTTTAAAAATGCTAATAATAAAATTAACACATTATATAAATTCATCTGAAGATTTTCTATAGCATGGGATGGAATTCTCATGGATTATTAATAATTGATTAACATCTGGCCATTCAGATAAGAAATATTAGATTACTCTGTCTTTCTTCTACATTTAATTGTCAACTTTTGTTTTGAACATAATTTCTCATTTTAATGTTAATATATTTGAGGATGATTCCAGCAAAAACGTTTTGGCCTTTTATATGTATATTATAGTGTTGTTCAATTATTTCATAATTGATGGTGTAAAGATAATATTAAATAGGGATAGGGTCTCATAAAAAGAATGGTGCTATCTGAAAGATGGAGTTGGCGTAGCAATACTAAAATTGAGAAATTGCATTGATGAAGCAGTTTCAGAAGAGTTAACGTACGGCATTTTGTTTTCCTGAGCCGACACCCCAGCGAATTCCAATGATACACCAGAAAAGAGGCATAGTATTGAAGAACACTTTGTATCTCAGATATTAAAGGAATTTGCTAAAGATTTTTTTAACCGTACTACCCACTACTATCTTGTTTAACGTTTCAGAGAATAAAATGATCTGGACGCTGGCAACAGTCAGAACAAATTACTGATGAAAGTTACAACGAACTTCCACTGTAATGATATAAGTAAAAAAGAAAAAAAAACAATGACAAAAAGTAAAAACAGTGGTCCTGCAATCTCTTATTTAATCCCAAACAATTTACGCTTAGTCGAACATTTGAACGGATGTCTTGGCACGCATTAGACGTCTTTATGACTGCGTTGCTATAACGACGGCGTCTTCAAGCTTAATACAAGACTTTGTCGAAACACATTCTGTTTAAAAGCACAGGTATGTTATAGTATGGCTGGTATGTACAGTTAAAATTTTGTCAGACATTTCAAATGTTTAACTAACTTTCTAGCAATGCTCTGATTAGTATGATCGTTTCTATCAGTCGAACAGTTTGCTTGCTAAACTGGCTAGTAATAATGGCAATGGTGGTTCTAAGAGTGAATATCGTATTTGTAAAATAAACCCGTCTATGGCATAATAGTGTTTTATATTCAAAGTAGCAACTAGGTTTAGTTCATTGTCACCATTGCCAATAAACTAATTTTGAGATCCCTACGGACAATAGAGGCCAAGGAACAGAATGAAAATTTAACTGACTGACAGCTGTCTGGCAAATGTTTTCATTTGAAATAGGTTGAAATACTTAGGACGTTGAACAAAATATTCGATCCATTATTTGTTCATTTATGTAATGATTTCAAGTTGTTTAAATTATTTTCATTTATCAGTATGTTAAAACGTCAGCCTTGCCAAGACGAAATATGTCGTTCCTTCCTGAATTAACCAGTTCAGATAGTGCGCAGAATTCAAGATTCAGGTGAGATGATCTTTTTTTTTTTCTTTATGAAGAAAGATAACATAAAAATAAATACAACTTATTAATGTTGGCAAGATAACAAGATTACATCAGATACGTGTTGTTTTCAGTAACCTGTTACAGTAACCTAACTTCATTTCCATCTAAAGTTCTCAAATTTTGCTACTTACACACAGAATATTTACTTTTACTATTTACAGGAAGCACATATTTATTTTCCCTTTCTCGGTCATGCATGATTTAGTAATTTGATTATATGTGGGTTGAGTGTGACAATTTCTAGGTTAGGTTTAATGCAATAATTTGAAGCCAATTTACCAAAATGCATTCCAAAAGACTTTCCAGACACTGTGCACATGGGTCATCGTTAACTGTCTTTGTAATTTTTCGGAGTAAGAAATACAGCTGAAAATAGATGCAGAGATACATGTGAAATGGAAGTTTAAATGTAAACTGCATCATGTTGATTGTGCTCTGTACATGTCATAGTCAGAGCAGGTTTTTTTGTTTTTAGGGTGGCCGAAAATGAAAATGAATCACCTCAACTGAAAGAAAGAAGCAAAAACCACAAGTTCACAAAAGAGGAAGCAGCACGGTATGTAGTAAGAACCGAAAGGGAACGTTAAATAAGGCCAGGTTTAACTAATCAAGATATGTGTTCATGTACATAATTCTTCCGAAGACAGCGAACCCGAACCCGAACATATAAAGGTGGCGGTAGAAAAAGCAGTATTGCACAAAGATTAATAATGCATTCGATGATTTTCAGACGGGTTGTATGTTGGAGTAAATTAATCACTGAGGAGAAAATTAACCATTTTTATATTAAACAATAATAATTAGGATATAACATTCAATACATTCATATTTCTCCTTTGTCTTTCATTAGGATTTTGTCTTTGAACTTTAACAACTTAACACCGTGTAGTTTACATCTTAGACCCATAGATGTCCCTAAAAACCGTACAAACAATTCTAAAAGACGCAGCCCATGCGGCTTAACTTTTTTCAAAGGGAATTAAGTTAGTGAATTAAGTCCTTATAAAATAATCAGACATTTTGGGTCTTTATTTTTGAACACGACTGTCATGGTTGAACTATTTAAGTCAACTTCCGATTTTGAAGTGTTTTTCCATGGGCATTACTTTGATTTCACTTTAATATCAGTGTAGCAGGCCCGGGCATACTCGGACCGGGCTTGGTCAGAGAAAGGGGGGTATTTGTTAATACTTAAACAATTCAAGCAAAAGTAATATTATATATTTTCTAGATATCTTTAATAGATTTTTTTAGTAGATAAGTAAGTAAGTAAGAGAATATGTACACTGCATGTATTAATATGCATATATTCATATGATATTACTAAATTTTCAGAAAAGCAGATGGAAATTCTTTCTATCACTTGAAATATATTTCAGATATGTGGTGGAATATTTCTCGACTTGAATTTGTTGTATAACCTACATGCAGCATTTAATGGAGGCAGATTGAATGGAGAGCTAGACTGGAAAACAGCTATTACATGTAATTTGACTGACTGGAATAACAAATGCAAGCTAATATATTAAAATAAACCCAAAGGTGCCTCCCTGTTTTATTTTCCTAGATTCAGGAATTCTCTAAAGCACAACATCTGTGTAGACATGCTGCGTGAGGGTTATCACAAGTCCTTCTCCGAGTTCAGCGCTTTGATCCAGGAGTGGCAGGCCTGTCGGCGGGCAGCAAGCCCTGGGTCAGCCTTATGGCTGCAGAAGCCCCTGGAGGAGCAGCAAAGTAAGATGTATCAGCTTCAGTACCTGCTGACCAGCGCCGAGGCAGCCCAGAGAGCAGGTAAACTGGTGGGGAGGATTTACACAGCAGGTGCCTATATTATATATATTTATATAATTTTAACATTAATTAAAACATTAACATGCTCTGATTAATTCACCCTAACATATTATAATTTTATTATTGTATTTAAGTGTTATATTTTGGATGTATCAAATATATTATTAATTGTAACCGTTGCATAAAGACCTAACAGCCTAACAATGGTGCTTCAGTGTTCCATGAGTGCTTTACTGTAATGGGACAAATGAAATACCTCAGGAGGCATCCTAAAGTTAATCAAAAAGTATAACTCCTAATTCACATAGATTTTCATTTACACTCCAAAGATTTGGTGTTAGGAGAGCCTTAGAAACGCTTCTTTGTGTAATTTCCTTCCCGGCAACCAATAAAGTACTGGTACTACTACTAAAGTTCACATGGAAGTTGTCTGTTTGCATTTCTGAGAACTCGTTTGTAAGGCCTTCCCGTGGGGCCACAAGAGGGCATCAGAGTTAACTGATCCTTGGTTGGAAAATGCTATGTTCCTCAGTGAAATAGTTTCTGTACATCAATATTCACCCTGGGTGAAGTTGTCTGCTAATAAAAGACGAAAAGGGCTACACACTGTTAAAACTTTTCCTATAAAAAAAACAGTAAACAACTGATAGCAGATCTGATATAAACATATATTTACTGTCACTAATTTACGGTTTTGTACAAAAAAATACAGTTTTTTGATTACTTTCACAGTATTTTACTTTTAACTAACTTGTTTAGAAATACATTATATAGCTGTTTTTTACAGTATCCTGATTTGTTTTAATGCACAATTTTATTTTTTTTACATACATTTTAATAAACCTATTTTTCTAACCTAAGTTAATACTGACTTAGAAGGTTATACACATAGGAATGGCCACACTACATATGATTAAAGGCACTTTTGTTAAGAAAAAGCTATAATAGACCTTACTGGTTGTCAGTCTTCCTAAAATCTCTGTCCAAAGCTGCAAGCACAGAAGGCAAACTATAACAAAATGTGTTTGTGAGTGAAGAACTGAGCTAAATAACTGATTTTTCAATTATGTAATTACAATGTGAGAGAGAAAAAAATCCACAGCTTCTTATTGTACATTACTTTTTATTTTAATATAAAGTTTGAGACTGCACATGCAGAACAATTGCATGTTAAACTAGTACTGACAAAAACCTGAGACAGAAAAAATGCCTTTGGCTTTTTGTTGAAAATAGTGCAATAAAAGTACAAGGTTCAGAAATATTGACGTGATCAAATATATCACATTTTTTGACTAACAATATAAATATTGAGAAATATGAAACAGTATTCAGAAAACTAAACCAGGTGACCAGAACAGAACAGTTCAGTTGAAGAAACTGCATCATTTGCTGTTATGCAACTTTTAACCAGGGAACTGTTCCACAAAGCAGGAGTGGAAAATTAGCCAGATAGGTGTGAAAAGATGAGTTTATCATTATAGTGTTTCGAATCTGTAAAGCAAATTGAATAAATTAGCTATCTGAAAATGATTCAGTTACTGTATGATTCACAATTCATGACAACAAACCAAATTTTAGACGTTATACCATTTTCAAATGGTATAACGTCAAATATTCACATGTGAATATGCTGAATATATTGTCCAGACTTAAGGCATATCAGTGGTACAAATAAAAAAAAATCTCACCAAATAATTAGTAAAATACTGCATGATACTATTACTTAAGATCCTTTGGGCGGTTGATTAGCAGTAAAGTGCAGTAATTTAGAAATATATTATAGTTCTGTTAAAAAATGGAGCGTAATTTAACAGATTTTCTTTTGTATTAACAGTAAAACACTGTATTTAAAAATAACAAGTTAATACTGTTGAAATCCTGCAGTAAATTAACTGCAATCATTTACAGTGTAGGCCTAACAAGATTCTATGGCCATGTGCCTGCCGTTTTTTTAGCGAGACCCCTTTCCCACTTCCTGGCTAGACTAACCAAAGGTATTTAATTCCTCGCCTGGCTTCACTGTAGACCCATGTGTCATTTGCATAGCAGTGTATAATAATCCTGTGTTTATGAACCACATCCCCAAGTAGAGGGTTAAAGGTAGCCATAGAGTAAATCATTTTTAGTACAGACAGGCTGTTATCAGAGGCTATATAGGTATTATTGAAAACTTTAACATGTACTGTCTCATGACCATGATCTGCACAAAAACCTGGCTCATAGATATTATATGGATTTAAGAAAGCAGTTAGCTGTTGAGCAACGGTTTTTTATTTAATAAAAAGAATTTAAGGTTCTAAAATGCTTACATTTAGTAAAATATTGATCTTCTTTAATACAAGTATTTCTGATATGACTTTAAAGGAATTCTGATTCAACAGGATCGCAATTTATTGACCTAAGTTATAGTGGATTCTCCTTAAATGTAATTTTGTATAACTCAGATTATTAGAACAGATCATTAACAGCAATTTGGTATGGAATTGCAGCTGAATTGAACAGTACACATTGTCAAAGCAGCCCGTCAGGGAAATTATACCTTCCAGAGAGTTGCAAGAAGACCAGTAAATGTGTCTGATTGAGATGCTTTGTTTTTATTTAACCTTGAAGGTCTCTATGAAGAGGTGTACGAGAAGCATATTGCCTTGGCACGTTACTTTGAGAATCAGGAGGACAAATGGCTGTCACACTACTTCTACAGAGTCGGTCTCCAATCAGCTGGGAAAGTTAAGCTGGATGGGGGGAAAAGGGAGGCAGAGGCAAATTCCTACATGGGCCACATCTGCATGGATCAAGGTAAACCTGTGCTTATTAATCAGTTAGTCAACACCAAAACTGTCCTGTAGAAAAAAGCAGGATAATAATATATCAAAAGCAATTAATTAACCACAAAGTTTGGCTGCTATTTTTCAGTTATATATTTCAATGTAGCTGCAATACAATGGCTGGGTTACTGTGATCTCAGTAGCGCAGTCAACTGCTGGCAGAAAGTGGTTAGCCTGCTGTTGTCAGAACTGGTCTACCTGTCTACAATGGACATTATACAATGTACAATGTAACTTCATTGGCATTCCCCCAAGCCGGTGACCACCTGAGCTGGTATGTGGGAGAAGAACAGGGGAACCACAGTGGAACCACTATATACATTTCCAGAATGAGACTTAATACTTAGTTGTGATAAATGGTGACAGATTTCTATCCTTTTCTGGAAGAGCTTTGTCTCTGATTTTGCAGGTGTTGTTGCCATATGCATTTACAGGCTGAAAAAACTTTGTCTCACATTTTGAAAGTATTTTATCGTAAGTAGAACACGTAAGTAGAAGAACTAAAATCCCTCTTAACTTCTATACAAGAATAGAGAAATGGAAAATCCATTATAGATCAATACAAAACATAAATATTTTTCAATAAGGGCTTTTTTTTTAAAACCTGATGGTAGAATATCTTAAAAACTCAATCGATTACATAAAATAATTGATGCTCTGAGGCATTAGGCATCTTTGGTCTTGTCTTTTCGGTCACGTTCTTCATCTTAGTTCAATATATAATCAAAAGCAAATTGATAATGTATAATTTAATGGAGTGTTTAAGAATTAATATAGTTGAGATAATTAGACTACTATGCTGGGGAGGTAGTGTACATTTGATCACCATTTCTTTTTGTATTTTTTTAACTATACCCTGTAGCAGGTCGACAGCAGCCTACCTTGTATTTTGAACCATACCCTGTAGCAGGTCGACAGCAACCTGACTTGTATTTTTAACCCTACCCTGTAGCAGGTCGACAGCAACCTGACATAGTTAAAACACTACAGCTCAATTAACCGCTTGTTAATACACAGACCCCTGAGTCCTGCAATGCCGTTAATACACAGCCTCCTGAGACCTGAGTCCTGCAATGCCGTTAATACACAGACTCCTGAGTCCTGCTATGCCATTAATGCACAGACTCCTGAGTCCTGAGTCCCGCTATGTCGTTAATATACAGACTTCTCAGTCTCGCTATGGCGCTATGGCGTATAACCCAAACATATAACATAACCTAAAGCATATGACGTGACCCAAACAGTATCTACAGCTGTGCTAAACCTTATACACCAAACACAGAATCTCACACTGTTTTGTTTGAGTGGAGCGTCTCTTTTTTCAGCAGGTAATAAATGTGCTGCTGAATGAGTTCATTTTAATGCACTCAATCATGCTGTAATATCTGTAGCTTACAGGCACAGGCGTCTGGGATGCAGGAATGGTATATGACTGGGCTTTGGACCATTTCATAAAACATTCATGGAATCAAAAATGACATCAAAATAGGGGCTGGGAGAAAAACATTTGTCTTCAACCTGCTCTAGCAGCCGTGCATTAGCACCCATTCTGCTTAAACACACTACTTCTCCTCCACACGTAGCATGTGCACTGGTCAGGGTAACCACCTTGTCTGAGGTGGAGCCCCAGGTTACCTCCTAGTGAGGTCGGAATGTGCCACATTTACAATTTCAACCACCATCAGTATGTACAGCCTTGCTACACTGCCTTGTCCTGATGCTGAAATGCGTTAAGGAATGCCGGGAAGCCAGACAGGCACCATTTTCCATAAATTTCTGTATTCCCTTCATAAATGTGTTACTCCACTCTGCTTTTCATGTTCATTCATTGTCCTTATTAGCATTGCAGTCTTCCTTTTTGAGGCTAATATGAAAACGAAATCTAAACATTTAGTGTTTTTAAAAATATAAACATAAGTTGCATAAGAATGCATATTGGTTAGCTAGGTTTCATGTAAAATGAAATGTAGTGCCTAATTTAGGAAAAAATATCCAGCATGTCAACCTTAGCTTGTAAATGCCAGCTCAAAAACTTATAATAATCCAAACATTAGTGCAGTTTGAATGTCCTCTTTCTGCTGTTCGTGATTATTGGTTCGTGAGTATTGTAACCAAGCTAACTGATTACTCAGATAAAGGGCATTACAGGCGTGTTCACTGCGAAGAACAGATCAGATATCCACCACAGGTAGTACCTGCAAGCCTAGCCTGAGCCATGTGTTCATTTTCCATCTTCCTGTGTAAAGAGGATAATGAGAAGGCATGGAAACGACAGACCTGACATGTATTACAGGTCAGCTGGAAACAGCGCTGGGGCATTATGAAGCATTCCATCATCTCACCATGGGACAGGCGTGGAGGGACGAGGCAGGCCGGACGCTCTACTCACAGGCCTGCGAGTGTCTCTGGAGGATTTACACGTTGCTCGCAGGCAAACTGCTGGAGAGTAAAGAGCACAGGTCTGCCATTAAAACCCTAGCAAAAGCCTTTGAAATGGCAAAAGAAGGTAAGAGGAAAGTGACACCCTTCGGGTTGCCTGATATGCACAATCCTCGGTTCTCCCAAAATATAACCAGAAACTCGACTTGTTTGTTGTGTCTCCTGAACACATCCAAATCAGTCCTGTAATATGATATTTTAATCTGATTTTACTGTGGTGCTATCCTAAAAGTAGATAAGGAGAACCTAATTAAACAAATGAGACTAAAATATTATATTTGGTCATTTATTTATTGAGGAAAATCAACCAATATTACATATCTGTAAGTGGCAAAAGTATGTGAACCTCTAGGATAAGCAGTTCATTTGAAGGTGAAATTAATGTCAGGTGTTTTCAATCAATGGGATGACAATAAGGTGTGATTGGGCACCCTGTTTTATTTAAAGAACAGGTATCTATCAATGCCTTCACAACACATGTTTGTGGAGGTGTACCATGGCACGAACAAAGGAAATTTCTGATGATCTCAGAAAAAGAGTTATTGATGCTCATCGGGCTGGAAAAGTTTACAAAACCATCTCTAAAGAGTTTGGACTTCACCAATCCACAGTCAGAAAGGTTGTGTACAAATGATCACTCCAAGAGAACAGTGTATAATAGTCTGCGCACAAAGGAACAAAGGTCACAAAGGAACCCAGGGTAACTTCTAAGCAACTAAAGGTCTCTCTCACATTGGCTAATGTCAATGTTCATGAGTCCACCATCAGGAGAACACTGAACAACAATGGTGTGCATGGCAGGGTTACAAGGAGAAAGCCACTCCAAAAAAAACAAAAAATGCCCGTCTGCAGTTTGCATTAAGATCACGTGCCAGAAAGCCATTGAAAAAATGTTAGTGGACGGATGAGTTTGGTTTAAATGAGAAGCATTATGTTTGGCGAAAGGAAAACACTGCATTCCAGCATAAGAACCTTATTCCATTTGTGATACATGGTGTTGGTGATAGTATCATGGTTTGGGTCTGTTTTGCTGCATCTGGGCCAGGACAGCTTGCCATCATTGATGGAACAATTAATTATACCAGCGGATTCTAAAGGAAAATGTCAGGAAATCTGTCCGTGAACTGAATCTTAACGTGGGTCATGCAGCAAGACAACGACCCTAAGCACACAAGTCATTCTACCAAAGAATGATTAAAGAAGAATAAAGTTAATGTTTTTTCGAATGGCCAAGTCAAAGTCTTGACCTTAATCCGATCCGGGCCTGAAGCAAGCAGTTCATGTGAGGAAACCCACCAACATCCCAGAGTTGAAGCTATTCTGGACGGAGGAATGGGCTAAAATTCCTCCCAGCCGATGTGCAGGACTGATCAACAATTACCAGAAACGTTTAGTTGCAGTTATTACTGCATAAGGGGGTTACACCAGATACTGAAAGCAAAGGTTCACACACTTTTGCCACTCACAGATATGGAATATTTTCCTCAATAAATAAATGACGAAGTACAATATTTTTGTCTCATTTGTTTAATTTGGTTCTCTTTATCTACTTTTAGGACTTTTAGGACTCTGATGATTTTAGGTCATATTTATGCAGAAATAAAGAAAATTCTAAAGGGTCCGCAAACTTTCGAGCACCACAGCATGTTTGTGGTATTGACCTATGTAGTGGTCTTAACCATTGATTAAAGTTAAAGTTGATTAAGTTTATTAAAATGCGTTTAAATGCAAAGGCAATGTAATGAAAGCTAGAGGCTTTTTGATGAGCAGGTGCCACACCTGATGGAGGCTCGCCAGCAGAAACGCTTAGCTTTTCTTCATTCACCAAAGAATTACCCTTCATAATTATGCTGATCTGTATACTGTATATATTTCACTCGCATTATTTTAAATTTTTTGTCCTCATCCCTCCAGCGGGGAATAAAAAGATAGAAAGAGACGCTGCATATCACATTGGAGTCACCTACCAATGTGTGGGAGAGCAGGAAACAGCCAGAGGAGTGAGTGGCCTCTCTCCGTTTTTACAGTTATCAGAAGTCAATCGAGTCTTCTTTATGTATTTCCAATTACTATATAAATACTGCGGAATAACTGTATTAGTCTTAGCACTATACCTGTTACACTGTATGGTTTTTTGGTTAGGTTAAATAAGAACATAATCTCACAACAAAGGACCAACATAGTTCTGCTTATTATGAAGATCCACAATCAATTTCCATAAGTCAGCTGCTCTACCGGTGCAGTGTTTAGTAAAAATAAATGTCTAATTGTAGTAGTCAACCTAGTATTTTTCTTTCTGTAGACTTACTGTAATTGCATTATTTAATTTGCAAGTTGACACTAAAATTTTCATATATTCTCAGAAAACAGCTTCTCTAGAAATACACTAGGCTATTGATTTTTTTAATTTTTAGAAAGCCACACATATAATTATTTTTTGATAAAAGTGGAATCCTTCCACTTTGTGTATTTTGTATATCTTCATAAAGATTTAT
>JAOVYW010031527.1:3595-29170 GCA_025775045.1 Hiodon tergisus
GTGTGTGTGTGTGTGTGTGTGTGTGTGTGTGTGTGTGTGTGTGTCAGAGTGAGAGAGAGAGTGAGAGAGAGTGGGAGATTATTTGTATTTCTATTATTATCATAAAATAATTTCACTTAATGGACAAGTTTTATGCGTGTCTATGTTTTATTGTAAGAGGTGGTGTCTGTGTCTGCACCGTGACTATTTTGGGGAACTGCGTGATGTCTATGTCTTTGGTATGTACTTAGTACAAGATTAGAGACTCATTCTCATATTAATGTCCTCACTCTCTTTTTAGGTTGCCTAGAAATATACTTTTGGTCTATGCTGAAAAAAGAGACCAACCACTCCTGTCTAATGAATTAGGCCAAGTTTATTTTTATTAATTTAGCAGTCGAAATGGATCTGACCTGCGTGCTGACTTGCATTATGGTTCTTGAGAAGAATTCCCATCCCCCTAAACACGATGACACCAGAGTTACAGAACTCGCTCTGGTTGTCGGCCATAGGTCAGGCCGTTCCACAACCAAGCAGTCATATTGTCAAATCTTATGATAATCAGAAACTGAAAGACAGAATGACAGAATTTTATATCATCGCTTTCATCCTAAAAGATTCTGTTCTCAGATCGTATCCATGTAAATGGATATATCTCTTCTTCTGATCAAGCATCAGTGAGCAATTATTTGTGCAGTTTGACTGTGGGTGGCTGTGGATGACATGGAGTTTTTACACTTTAACGTCCTCATCACCATGATCCAGAAACACGTTCAGAATAGAATGAAGTAAACATCTACCCCCCCCCCCCCCCCAACTATGCACCATGCAGTGAACACTCACCACTGGCAGAGAATGTCTGCTCTGACAGACACTCTGATTTAATGACACTCAGTCACACAGACTTATAGACACTGATACACTGATGCAACAATGATACACAGTCACTCGCTCACAGAGACATATTATTGACAGACTCATGCAAAGATTTACCTGATTAACCGAGATACTGACACAATGATGCAATTTTAGACTATCACATAACGCTGGTACACTGAAGCATGGAGTTATTGATACACTAATACTCTGATGTAATGACAGAGATATACAGTCGTGAAGAACCAGATGACACACTAGGAAATGATACTCTGTCAGAAACCTTCACACTGACACTGCCTCTCCGAAAAACTTAAACACAAAGGGATGCACTGACACAAAGACAATGGCAAATAATATGATTCCATTCATGTTTATGGACAACAGAACTCTACTTCTCAGAACCATTCAGTTGATCAAAGCAGGAAAAAAACTGTTGAATTATTAAGAATAAAACACCAGAAACACCAGTAATTCCTGGACTGACTCTGTACCAGCACAAAGGGAAAAATTGGCCCTGCATGTATGAATGTGTGGGTCTGACTGTCTATCTCCTACTATATATGTTTTAATACTAAGAGCATACGCATTTATTTCAGTGACGTACAAAAAAGGTATTTTATTAACTTGTTTTTTCCCCCTTGCCAGGTAATTTTAGTTTAACTCCACAGGCAGCCTACAATGCCCATGAAAGGGCATCATGTGAATCGTAGTCTGTCCCAGAACTCATCAGGGCCTTGCCACTGTATGTCAGAGAGCTGCCATGTGACACAAGTGCACAATAACCAACCCCATTGCCTACCACCTCGGATGCAAGGATCCAGTGGTGGCACTTTCCCCCGCTCTCATCCAAGCCAGCAACCCTATGACTCCTGCCAGGAATCCCTCCCCTCATCCAGAAGGATGCAGTGCGCTCCAAGTGGCCAGCTGTATCAATTTGACAAGCGGGTGCCTTTCCATCCAGATGGGTTCCGCACACTGCAGTACCAGCGGTCATCCAGTGGGGGGCAGCGCAGCGAGAGCCCCAGCCGCATCCGTCACTTGGTACACTCTGTCCAGCGCCTCTTTAACAAGTCCCACTCTCTGGAGGACCCTGCAAACCAGCTGGAGTACAACAGCACAGGCTCTGAACACTGGGAAAGTGGCGTAGGAGGCCACAGGGGCAGGATCAGCAAAGATGAACAAGAGGGCTGTGGTTGTCATTTATCCTCCCAGGATGTCCTGCAATCTGGTCGGCGCAGTAGAAGTCATGAGCGTAGTAAGAGCAGGGATTCCCGGCACCGCGACAGAAATGTTACTGGATGGACTTCAGATGATAACCTGGACAGTGATGGCAATTGTCTGGTGGCCAGCAGGAGGCAGCACAGGGTGCCCCCAGGCCACCAAACCCTCAATAGAGCCACCCAGGACCTAACACTGAGAAATCGGAGATCCCAGGGCCCTGTGGGGGACTGCTTAGCCTGTAACACTATGACCTTGGGCAAAGAGAGCAGACGATGTCAGAGTAGAGGCACATGGACCTCCATGACAGTCAGTCAGGCCCGTGATGTATACTCACAACCTGGGGCAGTTAACAACAAGGCACTGAAACCGCAGGAATCAAGAGTCAACGAGCGCAGCTACCCCCAACTTCAGGTGAGACCTGCACAAAGTCTTCACAGTCAGTGCAGGGTGCATTGAAATGATATGACATAAGTTCTCAACAGATGGCTACATACACTTAATTAGTAAATGAATCTTTCTCAAGGTCAAAGATTAAAATAATATTTACATTGCCTGGCTTCTCTATACTATTGATGTTTATATTGATAGTATAATTTAGCTGTGTGGCGGAGTATTTATCCAGAATATATCAGCATTGGTTCTGTGCACAATAAGAAATTATGATGACGATTGATTATGAAATCAAAATAAGAGTGTGTCTGAATAAAAACAGTCAGTCTAAAATGAAGCCATCATCTGAGCGGATGTTTAAAAACATTATGAAACAAACCCCTGTGTGCTTGTACAGGTTCCCTCAGAGCAGTGGGGCCAAGGGCACAACAACGGAGGTCTGGGCAGCAAGGAGGAGATCCCTTTTAGGAGGATGCGGAGTGGCAGCTACGTCAAGGCAATGGGGGAGGATGATGTGGCTGACATGGGTCCCCAGGCCCAGCCCAGGAGCGCTGACACTGGTCAGAGAGAGGCTTTACATCGCTCGATCAGCATGGACCAGCACTTCTCCAGCTCCAAGTGAGAGCTCTTCTTCATCTTCGTTATTTTAAAGTAATTGCACGTCAACCAGCAGTGTGAAGCAATGTGTGAGCCAGCAGTGTGGGGCGCTATTCGGATTACTTAACTTCCTCGGCACTGGGGAACTGTGCCAAACCCAGTTGACAGATAAAGACCCAAGTCCTGTGAAATCTTTTGTGGACACACAAACTGTAGTGTTTGGAGTGAGTGAACTTTTCGTCCATTTCCAGGTATTCTTGTAAGCACGCCAACGCCAACGCCAACAGTCACTCCGTAGCCAGTAACCACGCTGGTGACTGCCACTACACACACTCCTTGACAAATGCTCAGGTAAGAGATGAGGCAATTATCTCAATCAGGTGGCCATAAAATAGGAATGCTACCAGTTCCTAGAAAACTCTGAGCTGATAAGGTAGGGAAAACATATTTTATCTATGCCATTTGATAGATATGCTCTATTATTGTAAACATGTACATACACTACATGGCCAAACGTATGTGGATACCCCATAAAATTAGTATATTTAGGTATTTCAGCCACACCTGCTACTTACAGGTGTATAAAATCGAGCACACTATGTGCCATAGACAAACATTGGCAGTAGAATAGACTATAAGTGATGAGCTCAGGAAATTTTTGACGGCTGGAGTGGTGTAAAGCTCGCTGCCATTGGACTCTGGAGCAGTGGAAATGCATTCTCTGTGGTGATATCGGACAGACAAATCTGGCCAGGCGGACACTACCTGTCCAAATGCATAGTGCCAACTCTGAAGTTTAGTGGAGGAGGAAGAATGACCTGGGCTGTTTTTATTGGTTCAGACTAGGCCCATACTATGCATATGTATGCTACAGCATACAATGCAATTCCAGATGATTCTGTGCTTCCTCTCTTTGTGGGAAGTGTGACAATGCCCCTGTGCAGAAAGCGAGGTCCATATAGAAATGGTTTGTCGAAATCAGGGTGGAAGAAACTGATTAGACTTCACAGAGCGCTGTTCTCGATCTCATTGAGCAATTTGGGATTGTTACGTACACATGTGTCCGTATTGCTGCCGTGCAGCAGCGATTGGCTTTCCGTTTCCCCTCATTCATCATTAGCGCACCTAATGTCGACTAATCAGACGTTCATTAGTGTATAAATACCCCGATTGTTCCCTGTTTGTTGGTCGTCTAGTTCGATGTTTGTTTATGGCGAACTGTGTGACCTAGGTAAGGTTTTGGTTTGTTCTTGCCTATACGCAGTATATTGTGTTTTGTTTGGTTTTTGTTGGGCGCACAGGGACAAGCGAATATTTGAGATGCCCATGGGGAGATACCCCAACACGTAGCTGTACCGGTGTTAGGAACATTAGGTCAGGAACAGGTGCCACACCATGTACGTTTTATTGTTTAGTTTAGAAAAATAACTTCTATTACTTGCTGTGTTTTTAATCCGTTCATGAGCTCCTGTATCATATAAAATGAAATATAATAAATAATTTACTTCACTCTCGTGACACACTCACACATTTCATGCTCAGCGCAATATGCTCGACCCTCACCCCCCCTCCCAGACGGAAACCTGTCAAACCGAGGGTCGGAACCGGGATGAATGGGGGGCCGACTGCGAGCCAGTTCTATTCGGTCAACATCCGTGTCCAAATTCACTACTTCTCTTGTGGCTGAATTGAAGCAAGTCCCCTCTGCAATGAGTAGAGGCTGTTACAGCCGCAAAGGGGGACAAACTCCATAAAGGCCCATGATTTTAGAATGAGATGTTCGTTGAGCAGGTGTCCACATACTTTTAGCTATAAAGTTTAAGTATGATTACGATGTAGTTAACATTAAACCATATGTTTTGTTTTTTTCATTTCTGGGTAGACATGAAACATGAGACTGAAAAGTTGGTTCTTGGTGATCAGGGCGCGCTCTTGTGTCTGCTCCTCTGTCTTAGGAGTGTGTTTTGGCAGGAAGAGACTCCCTGAACAGACGGTTTGAGGCTGTGCGTGACTCTGGGCTTGGTGAATCCCAGGCTGTGCAGGCCCTTGACCTGCCGGGTTGCTTTCGAAGCCGGAGCCACAGCTACATCCGTGCTATCCAGGCTGGAGTTTCCCAGGATGACGACTGCTTGCCCGTCTTCTCCCTCTCAGACACCCAGGGAGAGGCAAAGGGCAAAGCTGGTGAGGCCCTGAATCAGAATTCTTCTTTTTCTGTCGGTTTCACTGAGGTTGGAAAATCCAGTGGAACATGGTGCCATAACTGTAGGACCAATTTTCACAGCCCGATAACTCAGTGAATTCACACTTCGACCACTCCGAAGAGTTTTCTCCCTGTCTCCGTGGTATCACATGTGATTCACCACCTCTTTCTTTCTCTTTCAGTGTTCCCATGCAACAAGAAGATGCCTCCTCCCCTCCCTCCCCGGAAGTCCAGGCCTTCGATCAGAGTCATAGAGCAGAGCAGCACAGAGTCCACCCAGGACTCCTGCTTCCACAGCCAGTGGCAGCCAGCGCCTGGATGTCATAGACAGCACAGCATGGAAGGGGATGGGGGCCGAGTGTCCAGGAGTGGGTATTACGCCAGGCAGCGTAGCAATTCCGCTGAGCTCCTGGATGGGGATAGGTGGGAGCAAGGTGCCTTCTGCACTGGCGGGCTGCCCGTCAGGGCTATACAGAGCAGCTCTTCAGATACCCTGCTGGAGGGAGGGAGCAGTCAGAGGAAGCCTCTCCCCCAAAGTTGTATGTCCCAAGGCAGGGAGGCCCACAGGCTTGGCTGGAGACCGTCCATCGCAGTACAGGCAAGCGGCTGTGTCTACGTGCGGAGGAACTGCTCTTTTGAAAGCAGTATAATCGCTGTAGCATTGACACCTGCACTTGTTTCTTTTTCTAACAGGTGAACAACTCAGAGACACTCACCGAGCAGAATACAATTCGGGAGGTGCAGTCTGTCGGTATCCAGGTTGAAGAGGACAAGAGGTACCTCTCAAAGTACATCTGCCCTCCATCCCTCCCTCTCCCTCCCTGACTCCTTCTTCCATGAGACTGCGATCAACCTTCAAAATAAAGACCAGTATTCTTCACAGTATTCTGGACTCTCGCGCTGTGTCACAGGATTACCATTCCTACACGGACTTCTATGTCATGTCACACAGACTGTCATGTTGTCATTTCATCACCCCCTCCCCCGACACCCCCTCATGTCATATCTTCACCCATCCCGTATAGACAGACACCAAGTAAGGTGTGAATATCTGTATTGACAAAGGTGTGGGCTTCTGCTTGGACAGAGTAGAAGTTGTGAGTTTCCCTTCCTTCCACAGATGTGCACGGTTCAAGCGCTCTAACAGCCTGACAGCAGGGGTGCAAACAGACCTGGATGGTGAGGGACTCCTTGGAAGGGCTGTGACCATGTCGCTTGGCTGCTCCATCCAGGAGGGGGGGCAGCACACCGTCCGCATGCACGCCCATCGGGCCTCATGCTGTCCTCACTATCAACCAGGGGTAGGACCACGTGATGGAGAGTTCTTCCTGCGTCTGCTCCACATTGAGGTGGAGAAGATGGAGGGGTGGTGTCAGGACATGGAGAGGGAGACTGAGGAGAACCAGCTGCCAGAGGAGGGTAAGTTCTCGTTCACTGTGGTTTGGTCCCCTGCTTGTCCAGTTGTGCAGCTGTGTGTGATCGGTGTTGGGATTGGCCCTATTTGGTCTACAGCAGTGATGGTGGAACTGGCTTTACTGTACAGATAGTAAAGTTAGTGTATCTAATGTATCCATTTATTGAGCTACTTCAGGTTAAGTTCCTTGCAGGGGTGCGATAGTAGTGCTGGTATTTGAACCAGCTCCATGCCAGCTGAGCTTTTGAAGCCTGACACTTTGACCACTACAACACACAGTTATGAAGTTTCTTTGTAAGATGCCATGTGAAACCTCGTCAACACACAATAAAAATAACCTTAACCATACAGATGTTTTCTTTTTTAATTTAATCTAAACCTCTCCTTCAGTTTTGGCAAGAATCCGCAGAGCAGTAAACAGTGCCCAGCTGCTGATGTCTCACGAGGTCCAAAACTTCTTCAGACTGTGTCAGAAGAGCCTGGTGAGTGTCTGACATATAGAAATGCTAGAAATTAACTGGTATCAATACTTTAAATGTTACCATAACGACAGGAGCAAAAGCAGTCCAGAGGTAATTTAATTCATTTTTGTCTTTCTTGCTCTTGCTTAACATAAGTATCTGATAGCTTTAGCTTATAAGATGGAACTCGTAAGATGTTAGTTTTAGCTGCGACTTCCTCGATATTAGATGACTTTTTAGATCACGGTTTGAGTTCCTGGAACGCCTGCAGATTTTAGTGGGTGTAGCGGCACTGAAAAGTGAGAAGCTGATCGTTAGAGCCGAAGATTATGTGGGGGAAGTTGTCCCTTGCTGGAACAATTTCACCTTTCGGTCTCTTTATCCAGATGGAACCTTTCAAGGTTAATTTGCATTTCTAGACGGCCTCTGTATTTTTGATTAAAGTCATGGGCATCTCACCTATATTTCTGATATAAAGTTCAGAGTCAAAATCGACATACAGCACTATCAATAAGGAAGAATGAATTCAATGAACAACAAACAATCAATTCAATGAAAAAAACCCAACATAAAAAACATAGAGCAGAGCAGTAGAAAAGCCATGCATGATTAATATAATTTAGCTCTTAGTTCTTCAATACTGATGTAATACTATCAACTTGAATCCACAAAGTAGTTCCCGTTTGCCATTTGTGTTCACAGCGTACTACCTCTTGGGGCTGTTAGCTAATAGAAGTGAACATTTTCCACAAACGGTCTTTTTACAAAATTAACTTTCCTTTGTTGAAAGTGCCTCAGGTCAGAGAGAGGACCCATCTGGCTAATGTCTTGAAACCCCTGTCGAAACTCACTCATTGTATTTCTCAGCCTCTACGTGGCAGCTGGACAAAGGGCCATGCGACAAAAAATAGAGGCTAGCTGTTCGCCTGGTGGGCAGCTATGATGTTGAATTTAGATGGACCCAAAGAAGCTGCAGTTTGTATTTAATGGTACGTTACCCTACCTTCCTGCAGGACCCCACCGTCTACCCACAGCCCAGCACTCAGGAGCTGGCCAGCCTATGGGAGCTCCTGCACCTGGCCCTGGAGGAGGTGCGCCTCAATTTCCTAGACCTGCAGCGGCTGAGGGAATCAGACTGGAGACTTCCACTGTACCAGGTGAGCAAACCCTGCTGGATTCTAGACTCAGTTATAGATTAGAACCAAAATGGCATTGTGTAGAATAGTAGTCCAAATGGCACTACTCTGTGCCACGCTTGTAAAAACAGAGCAACACAGGACTCTTAAGCTAAGACATGTTCACATCTCTGTCTTGATATTATTAGTATTATAATTATAATTATGATAAATAATAATCTTTCCCTTAATTTCAATCTGTCTGCAATGCCCCTTTCTGTCTTTATTGGCACAAAAAACATCTCCATCTGATCACATCTCCTCCACTCCCTTTTGGTATCTTTGTCTCTCCCGCCGTGCCCAGGATGATAATGCTCCTCCCCCCTTGCCAAAGAAACCAAATGGCAGCATAAGCCGGGCAAGAGCGGGGGCGGTCCCTCTGAGGCAGGGGCTGTCTATGGATCGGGCAGAGTGTCATTCAGCCCGAGAGACTCACTGGGTGTCATCTGAGGCGAAACAGGCCTCTTCTCTCCGCCAGAACTCTGCCACAGAGAGCGCCGACAGCATTGAGCTCTACATCCCCGAAGGACAGACGCGCTTTTGAGCTCTGCCCCATTTGACCAAAATGCTGGCCCCCAAAACTTTCTGGGCCTCACACCTGGCATTAGGTGACGAGGGGGCAACATTGGGAACAAACGCAAGCGATAATATCTATAGTTTAAACATGACATCGGTTTGATCCAACCGTCCTGTTTTACATAGGATATTTGGATAATTTAACAAGCAATCAAAACTGAAAATGATCATTTTTGAGGTTTCAAATTATATTAATCTCACTGTGATATGACAGCGGCATCTAGTGGAGAAACTTAACCACAACCAGGAGGCTTTCCAGCTATGCTCAGGCACAACTTCAACTCTGAGTTTTCAGTTTTATGTTGCCCTATATGACAAACTCAGCATCCTTTAATATTTACATATATTTTTCTCTGATTTCTCTGATTTTTAAACATGATTTAAAAGAGTGATTCAATGATTACTGATCTGAGATGACCAGGCTGTACATTGGTAAATAAATAAAATGAAAATAAAACGCCTAGTTTCTAGTTCACTGAGGTGTTCCGTAAGGTGAGGCTGTTTCCATTTGCCTTTATGGAAGCCATTATACTCATATTTCACTTTGGTTCATTTGATCTTCATTTGGTCTTTTTCACAGTTAGGAGCAGATTTGTGTTTTAGAAATGCCTTTTCTAACTTAAATGTGTCTGAGTTTAAACAAAAGCTTGCTTGACATTAGCCTATGCACATTTTATTTTATTCCCTCTGAAAGTCTACCTTTAATTATTATGCTTCCGTGTGTGGAATGGAATACATATCAGTGTGGGCATGTAATTCTCAAGAAATTATAAATTATATTTTTTGAAAATCTGTGACCTGGATAAGATTTTGTTATACTGTCCTTCTCTCCTGCTCACTCTAGTGGAAAATTGTATCATTACAGTGACCGAATTTTTTTTTCTACAAGAAAAACAGAGAGACATTGTTTTACATGGTTTTGACAGGATGCAATGAAAATGATTTTAAAAATATATATTTTTAGATGTATATTTGAAGAATTTAATTTCAAAAATGCGATAAACGCCAGTTTCATACATTTACATATTTACATATCAAATTAGAGGGATTGAGCTTTACATATGTTCAAAAGGCCTGTGATTAACGATAATTAAAAATGTTCATTTACGTGTTTTAAAAATCTGTAATTTTGGCAAAATGCGATATCCACCAAATATGTTTTGAGCAGAATACACTATATCCTCATAATATAGAACTTTAAGTACACTGGCGGCTAGCTTTCGCTACAGATGTGCCACTATATTTGTACAATCGGCAAAGCGTTACCTGTCTCTATCTAGCTTACATTTACCTGACAAAATCTTCTCTTTCAAACAATGCAGAATGTATATTATGAATTACCAGAGCCAGCTATTGCAGCAATAAAATGAAAAAGAAAACCATTTAAGGCAAATCAGGACAGAGAACAGGTTAGAGTGAAGAGCTATTCTGGGGCTGGGAAGACACCATCAATCCTCTACCACCAAACCAAAAACTTTGCTGACAAGTTAAGAGCGGAGGAAATCTCTTTCGACTGCAACAACTTTTATAAGAAGTCAAACAAAGTAGTACGGGATTATACACCTCTTTGTTTGGTCTCAGTTGGAAATAAAAATAAGAGTGTGCCCCAGTGGATGATCAGCGGAAAGCAAGAGATGTGTCTGTCAAGTACAGCCTGTTCTCTGACGTTGCCCCTCACAACCTCCAACCTGTGTGCAAGGTGATTTTCATCACTGTCTTAGGTAAGATTTTTAATGCTTTAATGCAAACTAATCTCCTGCAAAGAGGAGGAGGCTAATCCTTTAACTGTATTCAAAGTGGCATCTCAGACTTAGCCTACATGCGTGGATATATGATAAGTGTAGGCTCAACAGATGTGATCATAGAAATATCCTTCTCCAAATGTGATTGTTTTTCTTCATTAAAAAACATTCAAAACAATGGATGGGGAAAAGCTAGGCCTTTCTTGTGATCTTTTCAGTAAGTGTGAAGGGGACAATGTCATGAGAACGATAATCTTTTAATTTCCACTGCTTTAAAATCTTTATTTTAAGCAAATGCATTTTTTTTTTAAAGAATTGTCAAATAATTCCAAACCTTTCCCTTATTTAGCGCCATCAGTACTCTGCCAGCTAATGATCTAAGGCTGCTGGCATCGATAGGTCTGGCCAACTTTTCTGTTGTCTAGCAAACTTTTATCAGGTTTAGGCTATATTTTGAATCATATGTTATAAGTTAAAGTGCAATGATTATTTAAATGGCTGTTGACTGTCTTTTGACCACTTCAGTTTAAATGAACACTTTTCTGTCTTCCTGTAGGTGTCAGTAAAGACATTTCTCAACAGGCAGAAGTACAGAGTGGGCAGTAAACGCACAATATATTATTCACAATGTAAAGACATATAGTGTTTTGCAAAAAAAATGAATTTGTTGTGAAAAAAAAGTATTTTCATTATTTTGTTTCATAATCTGTTAAATGAATGTATGAGTAAACTTGATTATAAAGTTAAAATTATTATGTCAAATAATGTCATGTTATTATAGTAACCCTGTAGTGGCGGCGGGAGGGAGGGGCTAGCGGGGGGTTAAGCACCCCCTGAAAAAAGCTGAGCCCCCCCTAAGCCCCCCCAAACCCCCAGTAATTTTAGTTATTGTTTGTTGACAATGACCTTATTCTTCCTTTCAAATATGAAATATGAACAATCACTAATAGGTAAGAATCCTATCCATCGTGAGAACAGGCCTACAGAGCTGTATAATGTACATACCACAATGGTGTAAGGACAAACCGACTCACCAATCAGATGCCTGTAGAGGGCGCTGGCCCAGATGCCACATTCAAAATCTTGTGCCTGCAGAATCTTGTGAACGTGTGGAGTCGGCCATCGGAGCTGTGGATTAATGATGCACCCTGGAACATCCACCCAAGGCGTGGTCTGGCCTCGGATGGAACGGCCATTGATCTTGCCATCTTTAAAGTCTCTGTGATCCACCAGGACAATCATTGTTTGGATAGGGGCTGACCCTGCAACTGGGACCCTTAGCACATGAAGACCAGTTCAGACTAGCACAAGCTCTTAGTACTCTTCACATAGAATGCTGGTGCTCTCATGCCGGTTCTTTCTTGGCGGAGTCAGTCACTGGGGGGTCGGATTTATCGCTGGGCGCTGTTCTATGGAACAGGTCCCAGGCCAAACACCCCTGCTGGAACATCCCCCACTTGCATTTTGCAATATATTTATGACCTTTAGACAAATCCAGACGACCCAACCTTGGGCTAAATTCACAGCTGCGGTGCCATCACAATGTCCCCTTGAGATGAGCTGTGGCCGTAAGTACCTCTCCTGGCAGATAAATTGGAGAGAAGGTGTATGTTCAACCATAGCAAAAGCTTTGTCACGATGTGCTGGCCAGGTGACGTTATATCACGCTGGGGATTAATGTACACCATCGCTGTCGTGTTTTCTGTCCTTGACAAGCACGTATCCCCCCGTGATTTCCTCTACAAACGTCTGCTAAAAAACAGCTTGAAGGTGCTTATGTGGAGACCCCAGAAATGAGCCAATTGTCCAGATTGTTCAGGAATCTTATGCATTCAAGCCTCAGTGTGGTCAAAACCGCATCCATGCCCTTTGTGAAGATGAATGGAGCTAATGAAAGGCCTAAAAGCAGGACACAAAACTTGAAGCCTATCCCTTGAAAGGAAAACTGAATCTAGTTTTGGTGAGCTTTTTATGGACTGTGAAAGTTGCCTCAGGGTCAAGGATTGACCCTCTGAAGATTCCGTATCAGTCTGATACCCTGATCATGTTTGGGCACCTGGAAGTACTTTGATTAGCAGGAAGTACTAGGGTCACCATGTGAATTGCAGTCTTGAGCAAGAGGGTTTGAATCACAAGGCTCCAAGAACTGGTAGCCTGAGAATCCGACACCGCCGTTTGAACCACTCCCCTGAATGAAGGGGCCTGCGGGCGAATTGTAACAAATACCCAGTCTGCATTGTGGTTAGCAATGTTCCTGTTTGTGCCAGGAAAAGGGATGCTGAGCCTGTGATAGCAAATTACTATGGCTGCTGCTTCTTCATAGAAGATGGGGCAGGGCAGGGCGGTTTGCAGGGTGGTGCTGAGAGCACCCGTCACTGTGAGACTGGTTGCCTACAATACCCAGAGATAAATGGATGCTGAGACCTGAAGATGAGGCTCTGTACTTCCTGCGACAACATTTTCCTGCTCCTAGGTTCAGAAGGTTGAAAGTGTAGAAACTGCCAGCGTTTGTGTCCCCCTTCCCAATGAGCATCCTGGACGAGCATTGAGCATATCCTGTTCAACAGAACAGCCTTACCTGTTCTGCTTTCTTTAGCGGTCCTGGGGGATCTGCTGGGATGCCCTGTGTGGGAGTTCAGTTTAACGTACCCTAGCAGTTCCAAGGAATCTGGGGGCACTGAAGACACAGAGTGATGTTGGACCTGGTCAATAAGTAAGAATAATGTTTTAAATTAAATTAAAAAGTTGACGCGGTAAACTGCAAAACGCAAAAACTTAGTTCTGCGTGTGTTCGGACACTTTTCTATTCGTTATAAGTTGTTTTGGAAAGCCATACGCTTGCATTATCTTTAGTTTCATCATTTTTGTATCAAATAAAAAGTATCTGAATATTTTTCAGGGATGAAGTGCTTTATGTTAACCAGCCTGCAGTTTTAGGAACTATCCTCCTTATTAACAAAGCTTTTGCCTGCAGTCTGCCCTCATTCTTTAACTTATCACTTAAACTAAAGTAAATGCATCAGTTTATTTTACTTCCTTTATTCATTGACTGGTAGACCTGCTGTTGTGTCTTTAAAAAAAAAAAAAACTGGGAACATCCCATGAACAATGATCTTGTTACCTGTGTTCTTAGACTGCAAGGGTTTCCATGCTTATGGCTAATTTCTTGACTAAAGTTTCTGGTCACTGATGGCCTTAGTGTATAAAAACTCCTGTTGCTCTCTTCTTGGCATTCATCTGTATAATATGTTGAATAACATGTACATTACTATAGTACAGTTCCTGCAATGTCCTACAGTTTTAAAGATTGTAGAAACAAAAATAGCAAATACAGAACAATTGTGTTTTGACTGTTTCCAGTAACCACTGTCGTAACCTTAGTCAAGGTGTTGTGTTTAATTTGAATGTAGTGTAATCTCCTGGCTCAAAGTAGATGTAGTAGATGTGGTATAACTAAGTTTCAATAACCCAGAATTTCAAAAATAATGACCCTCAAATTGAATTATTGTTTTGTCATTATGAAGTTATTTGAATGGTTCAATAGGCCTTTTCTATAAAAAACAAAACTAAAACTAATATCCTCATTGTATTATTTATTTTAGGACTTAATTTTTACTGCTATCGTTCTTGCCTGGTCCTGTTGCTGTTTCACTGGATCCTGCATCCTGCTATTGATGTTTAAAATGAAATTTTTATTGAAAAAGCCTTGACTGCTGAGTGACACAGGCTGTGTGGCAGGAGAAACACCTCCACCTCCATTCTCATCCATTCTAACAGCAGACATCCTCTGCACTATATCTGCATATCTCCCACAAGTTCACAATAAATTCAGCGATCAACATAGTACTCTACAGGACTGAGATATGACAGAGGAGAAAATAAGAGTTATTGAGAAAGGCAGAAGTTTGGAGGAAACTGATTTGCGACTATTGTATTTACAGAACCTGAGATAGAATTAGCCCGAGTTTCTGTTAAAATTTTAATATCGGTAGTATTCAAAATGACTCACCAGACAGCCACGGTTTCCTGCCATCGCAGACGGGCCCCTCCCATGTCTTTCAGCTGGCTCACCATCAGTGAGGTGTTAAAATTTAGATCTCTCGTAAAGGAGTCACATAGGAGGTAAAAGAGATTGTCCAAGCAGCGGTAATCCTGCAGATATTGTATCCTTTCAGGAACAGAGTTCCTGGCTTAATTCAAGTGTTATTTTTCAGGTTCAGGTCTTAAATGTCTCAGTGTAGGGATGTCATGCACATTTTGTGAAGAGATATAGGTAAATCACCTACTTTAATCACAGCTGTAAATCAAAGGCAATCAAGATATGATGTTGTAAGGTGAGAGGTCACTCATAACAGCATTTTATTCTCTGTCCTGAATTTCAGTGTTCCTTACCAAAAAAGCTGTCATGGCCGAAAAGCACAACTGGATGGTCTTTATTTATATATGTGTCTACTGACAAAATAAATAAGCATTGTACATTTTGAATAAATTAGCTTTTCCTAGCATAAGGTACGATTGGTGTAACAGAAAATTAAAGGAGAGAGACGAATGAGTTTTCAAAGAATTCATTTGTGACAGACAAAAAGAGAAAGGAAAGTTTTTAGACCGTACATGTTCAGAAAAAGATTTATGGAACATAACACACAGTCTATAGCTATAGTCTGGGGTTATAAAAATGCACAATGTGATGTCTGAAAAGACTAACATTCATCATTCATGTTCAATGCTCTGATGACAGACTCATTTCCCTCAGCAATATACAGTTTTAATTCTGCAAAGAAGCAAGATAGTCTTCAGTTCTTTTTTCTTCATCAGAAACTGGATAATATGGCACACTGCTCTTAATGTCTTCTGGTGCTTCCTATTTACCTAGCCTGACTCTAGGAAGAGGTGGTTTTAGTGCTGGACTTCTGCTCCTGGCCTGACCTGGTCCTCTGTGCCATACGGTTGTGTCCACCTAAGGGATCCGTAATTGTTGGCACGCCACGAGCGCTCCTGAGAAGCAGAACCTTTTGTACCCCAGAGCGGAACTGCCTCAGGGAGAAGCAGTAGATGAAGGGGTCCAAACAGCTGCTGATGCTGAGGAGGGCTGTGGAGAGGCGGTGCGCCAGGGATGGGCAGTTGGGGCGTGGCCATTGCAGCGCCCAGGCACCCAGGGTCACATGGTAGGGAAGCACGCAGACCAGGAACACCAGCAGCATTCCGAGCACCACAGCCTTGGCTCTGCGGCGGTGGGCCCCCTGCTTGGTCGGGTGGACGCCCAGCGACACCAGGATGAGAATGTAAGAAGCCAGAACCGCAGAGACAGAGACGGTGAAGAAGACACAGGCCATCAGCGCAAATCGAGGATCCACATCCTGAAAGCAGTTCACGCGGCCAGCGACCATCCGGCTCTGAGGGGTGGCAAGGAACGGGACAGCGCAGCCCATCCAGATGAGCCAGGTGAGGGCTGAGACCCATGCTGCACCCCTCCTTTGCAGCATCGGCAGGCGGGGTGGGCTGAGGGTCAGGGTTCGGTAGCGGTTGATACTGATTATGGTCATGAAGGAGATGGAGCAGTAGGTGGAGACGTAGTAGAGGGAGCCGAACAGCCTGCAGGCCGGCTCCAGGAAGGGCCAGTCTCCCTGGAGGGCGTAGTAGGCTGCCCAGAGTGGCAGGGTGAGGTTGAAGAGTGCATCAGCTGCTGTCAAGTTCAATAGGTACACCTTCATTGCTGCTTTCAGGCGGCAGCCGCTCTTGTACAGTACCAGGAGTGCAAGTGCATTGCCTGGCAACCCCAAACAGAAGACTATTGAGTAGACTGCTGGCATGAGTAGGAAGGACCCCCGGTCTGTGTCATCACAATGCGTAGGACCAGGAGGAGTCATCCTCATGGTTACTTGAGGACTTGAGGTGTTGTTCAGTTGCATTTTAAACCTATAAATGTAATTTTACTTGCATGTTATTTTTCCTGAAATGATCTTGTTAAAAATGTAATTCATTGTATATAATTAGTTGAAGTTACATAATTACATTACATTTATTCAGCTGATGTGCTTATCCAGGGCTAAACGTTCCAGAGTACAGAGGGTCAAAAAATTGCGATGTAGATGCCAGGCTACAATATGTTCAATTGCACCAAGAAGCTCCACTGGCAAATGCTCCTTGAAGAAGTATCTAATCTCGATAAACATCTAATCCTTTATATACTCCACACCACCCTGCACACTTTTCCATAGTACATACTGCCCTCCAACCTGCATACTTCTCTTTATACTTCACCCTACATCCACACTCTTCACTACACAAAGCCCTCTGAATAACTCTTGATTGCCGTTTGATCAATTACAGAAAAAATCACAACTCACCAGTCAGACTGTCTGCCCTCTGTATGTGTGTTTGGGTAGAGCTCGGAAAGATATCTCACATTTTATACCTGCAGCCTGAAACCTGCCTCTCATTTCTGTGGTTTAAGGAGCTGCACTGTTGGACACACCCATGCCACCAACTGATTTTGAAAATCATTTGAGTCACCCAAACACACACTCTTTTCATCAGCAGCAGAATTGTATTATTTTTTTACATTTTTGAGAATTGTACGCCTGGTCAGTCATCCATGCTCAACCATAATTTTTATTGTGTTTATGTAGTATTATTAAATTTTCCTTGTGTTTCACAAACTGTGACAGTCTGACAATGTAATAATAACACGTCTGATAAAGGGCTTGTGTTGACTTTGATATGACTTCTCAACTAGAGAGTCAGCGGAGAGGTCCTGCTGAAGTCCTAGATTCATCAGTTGTCAGTCATTGTTACAGGTATAAAGTATTTTTACTGCATCATCTGGATGTTGGAACCAACGTGTGCGTCACGACGCGCAGACTTTTGGACTTTTGAGGATCTGCACAGACCTTTACTGATTTAGCCAATGGTCTTCTGGCAATCTTCAGAATCTGCGCAGATAATGAAGATTCTCAGGAGACCATTGGTTGAATAGGTTAAGGTATGCGCAAACTGTCAAAAGTCACTGTTCTGCTCTACCAGTTTGACGAGAAGGTATCCTATGGTGTGAGGTATTTGTGTTGGTTTCTAAAGCTTGCATTAAGCAAAGTGCCTCAGCTGAAAAATCAAAGTATTATACTTAATATGACTCATCTCCATCTTCACAGCACAGACAGGGGAAGGGAGTTGCTTCACTCCTTCAAGTCTGAGAGCCATTTAAACAGAACTTTTACTTCCCATGGGGTTGGAAACACATGGTTATAATAGCGTAGTCTTGGTTTGGGGGTAAACCGACTCTTAAGCCTTGGGCCACCAGTACCCAACCCCTGGGCTTGTGAGTCACAGTGTCTGTGGGTTTTCTAGGTATCTTTCAGTTAGAATCAAACTTATGTCTGGAAATGCTAGGTAAGATTATTTATAATCCAAATATCTATGCGAAGAGAAATCATAGATACAACTATGAAAACAGATGTTTATTAGCCACTATGAATGCAAAAATCAATATATACTCCAGCTTAAATTAACTGGCTAAAGCTAAAAGATTTTGAACAAAATGTCACTCTAATGGTAATCAATTTGATGAGGTTTGAAGCAAAAAAAAAGGACAATTGAATTTAATAGTCAATTTAGACAAGTGATCATTAGATTTAGTTGAAGTGATCAGCAGTTAGGTCTTTACAGATTAAGTTAGTAACTAACTAAATTTAGTAGTGAAATTGGTCTCATTCACTCAGGAAGTTTCTCACACACACTAAGTCACTAAAGTGTTTTAATTTCGCACTTAAATGTGTATACAAGGTATAAGTCCTAAACATTCCAGAACATTTTACCATGAACAAGGAAAAATAAAGAAAAAACCCATAACTGCAATTGAAGTTGAACACGCTAATAGCACAGTTTAGATTTGATGTAGTTGATGCAGGCACACATAATAAATGTTTATTATGTAATGGTGGTTCTTGGCAGGCCAGTCCAGAGTCCTGTTACACTGTTTGTCTGCTGATGGTTGGGCGTATGGTGTATGGAGTCCGACCGTCCCTGGGTGATTTGACCAAAGATGGGTGTCCAGGAAGGGACACACAACAAGATGCAGGGAAGCTTTGGGAAACTTTGGGAAATTCTGCAACAAAGTCCTCACCAGGTCAGTGTGAGGACTAGAGGCAGCTGGTCATTCCTGAGAATGCCCTGAGGACTTGGTTTGATTGGTAGGACTTCAGGCTGCAACAGAACAGGAGGCAGTTGCCCAAGCTTAATGGGGCAAACTTGGTAATCAATTGAGAGTATTGAGGACGAATTCACATCCCCTGGTCCTTGCATGCTCTTTTGATGAAGCGATAGGAGAAGTCGTGTTTTAATGTAATGGAAAGAAACACAAAATAGTCGGTCATAGAAAGTTTTAAAGCATTTATTTTTTAACCAAAGTTCACTGTAATTTACAGCTTTTCATGCCTCCAATGTTAATATGCCTGAACGAAACTTCCTGAACGACGAAGTTAGAACACACGGGTGCCGTCTGCAGCTTAAACATAAACTATTTTAAGCTATTGCGTTCGCCATTACGTTTGTCAGCTTGCTGCTCGTTGACTTTTGCCTCCAGCGCACAAACTCTAAAAGAGTAGGCTGCTGCTCTCTTGCGTTGCTCGCTCTCTCACTGCTGCTGCCGGCGTCAACTCTGTGTTTTGCTTGTAAATGATACTTCAGACAAAAAATCACCCTTACAGTAGCTGCAAATAACTTTGCTTTTATCCAAAAACCCATCTGTAAGGGTTTTGTAATAAAACTGGCTGTTTAAAAGCCTGTTAGCAGCTTTATCCATAATTCAAGCTTAATCAGCAAAGCTATATCTAAATTCAAGCAGTCGATTGAGCGTGGAGTTGTATTTTAACTATGGATGGTTCTAAGGCTCAAATAAATAAATAAATAAATGCGTTAAAGGCAGAACTGACAGTGGATAGAACTGACAACACAGCGCTGTTTCCCATCCCCATTACAATATAGTTAATATACTTAATAGGCATACGCAATGTCTTTATAAGATAATGTACTTATTAAAACAAAAACCGATATACTCCTGATATAAAAAATGTGTTTTCAACTTGTCCAGGAAACATGCAGGAAAAACTCGGTTTTATTTGGCTTGTGTAAAAGTAAGAATTATGTTTTAGAAACTTAGCATCTGTGCAGCGAATATGTAGGACGGGCTTGGGATTTTAATGCATCACAAATGATTTCCACCTACATCTTCTCACCGGCTTCTGAGTTAAGCTGCCTCTCATGTCATGGCACTGAAACACAGCATGAAAATACGTCCAAAAACAACTACCAAATCTTGGATGACAGCAGGTGGCTGCTGGTATATTACATTGCGTAGGCAGGCTCAGTTCTACCTGCATTCTTGCATTGATTATTCTTCTTCTGTTTGGGGTTGACCTGAGCATAGGTGAGATCACCGGTATTTTCAGCCACAGCAGCAGCACCTGGAAGAGATGACATTGTTCATGATACCCTCTTAACCAAGACTAGATCCAAGCTGCCTCTCATGTCATGGCACTGAAACACAACATAAAAATCCGGTAATACGGTATTGCAAAAATACAAAAACTAAATGTGTGTGTGTGTGTCTGTGTGTGTCTGTGTGTGTGTGTGTGTGTAAAATTATGAGGAGTGCTATGACGTTTTAAATCTCTTTTTAGATATGAAAAGAAAACATAGAATGTAAACCATTGTAGAGGCAGAGGGCCAGGCCTTACCTAGACTCCTGACTGGTTTCAGCTCAGAGTAAATGATGGTTGGTTTTGTAGGCACTCTGGGGTTCTCTGTGGGGAACATGAGAAGCAGTAAACTGACTTAACTAAAGGGCTCTACTGTAATACAGACTACCGTTTTAGTGCTATCCACTCAGTTGTGACAATAAGGGACCTCGAGATAAAATGTTACACCGTAGGCTCCTATTAAATGTTAGCCAGTAGGATATGAGGTATGGTATGTAAACCATTATTCCTGGCTTTTTGATTCTGCCATATTTTCTGGGTGAATTGATTTTAAACATTCTAATTTAAAAAAAAACATTTTTGGATTACTGATTTTATTTATTTAATCCTCTTTTACAAGTTTTATTATTACTAGTATCATTACTGTTATAACTTGATGAAAGCAACCATTCGCATTCTTTAGTATAAACACCTTTATTCATGAATAAACAGTGCAGGACATGAAACTGACTAGCTCTGAAACCATACCACATTCTCCTGTGTTTTCTGCACATCATAACTACCAAATCTTGGATGACAGCAGGTGGCTGCTGGTATATTACATTGCGTAGGCAGGCTCAGTTCTACCTGCATTCTTGCATTGATTATTCTTCTTCTGTTTGGGGTTGACCTGAGCATAGGTGAGATCACCGGTATTTTCAGCCACAGCAGCAGCACCTGGAAGAGATGACATTGTTCATGATATCCTCTTAACCAAGACTAGATCCATGCTACTGTTCCTGCAGCAAAAGCAAATGATGTCATTCATTGTACTCAGTGATCACTCCATATATTCCACATGTCTGGTGGCTGGAATGATTTTACCGGCCGGGGTCAGGGGTTATAAGGAACAACAGAAGGGATTATTGGCAACATTAAGCAAACACTTCCATCCAAAGCAACGTAAACAGCTTCCATTTTCTGTTCAAATTCTACAAAATGGACATATAGCAAACACACCCTAATAAAACAAACTAGAATTTGATCAATCATAATGTCGATAAGTTCCAATAAGTTTGGAATGCTATAGGAAAGCACCGTCTCCCCTCATCCTTCTATTCATCTTCACTTTTGCATATTCAGCATCTTATCGCATATTCAGCAGCGTCAGATGCAGACACAGAGCTATGGGAATGAGTAGAGGGAAGGACACAGAGAGTGACGAGGATGTGCTGGGGCAAGAGAAAATCACCATGTTTCAATATGCTGCAAATAAACTCTGGGTGCATGTGATCTTAGTGTCTGAGTCTGTGCTTGAGTGGGTCCTGTGTGTGCTCACATGTGCCTGTCTGCATGTCTTAGTATTCCTGTAAATGGATGTGTATATCACCGGGTATGACTGTATTAGTGCGTACGTCTCCCCATGTGTGTGTGTGTGTGTGTGTGTTCTCAGAGGCAATGTGAATGTCCTCAATGGGTATGATTGTGTGTGCAGCATGTGTGCCTGTGCTTCCTCATTGTGCATGACTGTGTGTTAGCCTGTGTGCATCCCTAGTGGGCCTGTCGTTTAACAAACCAGTCTTCTGTGGCATGTTTCCAAGTTCCACTCCCAAAATCTGCGTTGATAATTCAGAAGGGCCCAGTTGCTCTCTGATTGTCTGGTTTTGGTCCTGGTTCCGGTAAATGAAGCGGGTGCGATCGCAGGAGAAACCTGTGAAACACACACACACAGGGTAATAATTTTCCTTTTCACCTACACATGAACAGCCTGTAGCTTCTAATTAAGAGCAAAGGAAAGGTGAGCTGCATTCTGACCAGAAAAATGACAGGATGTTAAAAACAGAATAATTTTCTACATGCAAAGCATGCATTTATTTCATTACACAATTAAATAGACACTAGGCACTGACACTGCTAAACTATATGATTTTAAACATGATGATATTAAACATAAATATTAAACAAGTTTGTATAAATGTATAGATCTACAAGCATTATCCTGTGAGCTGCAGGTCTCACCTTTGACTCTATAAAAGAGTAACAGCAGGGCAAGTATAAGGAGCAGAGCCGCCGTGACCCCAAAAGCCACAATCACCATTAACCAAGAACCTGACAAACCACAGAAGATTCAAACTCTATTAAAGGTACACTGGCATAGAGGCAGGTGTGGAGAGGGAAAGAATGGGATAACGATTCATATTTACTTTTTGCTGCTGGATTTACAGGTAACCCTTTCCATTCACAGGTTTGCCAGATTGTAATATTCAAATCAAATTCAATAATAGTACATTTATAAGGTCAGGAACAACCGATAATAAATCCAGTCTAGGAAGAACAGGGTAATTCCTTATGACAACAGGTAGTAGACACACCTGCTTGGAAATCACAAGTTCATGCGCAGTAAAGCAAGCTGATTTAGCATTTAAAAATCAAGTAGAGGAAGACAAAAAAAAAACTGAATCTAAGAGGAGTTGGGATTCAGTAAAGAAGCAGGATTTTCTGTGTAATTTAACAGTTTAAAAGTAGGGCTGAAAGTTATTTCTCAACTTTCTTTTTACAAATCATTATCACAAAAAAGATGGATCACTCTTCATTGAGTTCACTTTATGAATTAACCATCAAACCTAATAAATTCATAATTAAGCTGAAAGGAAAAACCGCATATAAATGAGGCCCTGCTCCAGAGACACATAGGGAGAGGATTACCACTAGGGAGAGACAAAGAGCAAAGAGCTCTACTCTCACCTTCCACAGTGACCCGTATCTCTTCACTCTCTTTGCTGATTCCTGTGGGGCTAGTGACAACACAGCTGTACAGCCCAGCATGGCTCCTGTTAAAGCTGTATATCAGACTATACACCTGAGATTCTGTTGCTGTGATACTGACCACAGTGCTGTTATCTCTCAGGATGCTGTAAGTCAGTGCAGGGCAGGGCTGTTTGTTCACTACTGCCTCACAGGTGAGGTTCAGAGTCTCTCCCTCTTTCACTACAGCTCCTGGAGTCACTGTCAGAGTCACTTTGGAGAACAGGGCTAAAACAGACAAAACTATAGTTCAGAACATAGACACATGCAAACACTTCACACTTTGTGGATCACCGTTAGAATTAAAATTCCAACCGGAATCTACAAATAAAAGCAGTCAACATATGAATTATTATTATTATTATTAATGCTGTAGTATAACAGATAAAGGAAACAAAATCCTAGCTATATAAATAATGACGAATAAAAGCTCTATCAACAGTCTCCTAGTTAGCGGTAGCCGTTGGGCTCATGAACTGGTGGGGCACAAAAAAACCTAAAAACACGTGTAACATAATGTATATTTGTTGTACCCCAATATTATTTCTATAAATTATTACAAGACATTTTATGCATGTGTCTCTAGCCCCACAAGGCCCTAATGGCATGCACCCAGTGCTCCCAGTAACTGATGGTGTTTTCTCACCTCTTACTGACACCCAGCTCTCTGGTGATTCTTCCAAGGAATTTTTACACTTGTAGAAGCCCTCATCAGTCTTTGATGCTGTCTTCGTTACCTCGGCCTGAGTCAGTTTCACTCCATCTTTATACAATTCTGCCTGTAGAGATGATCTCCGACAGAAAATACAATGCAGATTCAGAGAGTCTCCCTCAGTAAATGACTGGATGGGGCTTACCAGGATTAAATTACCACCTGAAAAACAGAGAAAATCAATGGTCTAGAGTGCAGTACACCACGCTGCAGTCTGGAGTGTAATATTCATATTATCACACTGCGGCATCTGGTTCAGGAAGGAAGAGAGGGGATAAACTGGAGCTCTACTTCATGGCTGTACTCACCATTTCATTAAGTGGATCCACAAACAATAAATATTATGACTGGAGATTAAAAACTCGTTTACATTTTTAGACACTTACAATTAGACATAAACGTGCAATTAACTGCTCTCTCCACTAATTTGGCTGAATATTAAGCTTGCAGACTGTCTCTGTCAACGTGTACCCCATTGTTTATATGCTATCTTTATGTCATTTAAAAGACTTGAAATCAGTACACTGCTGGGTAATCCTATTAATTCCTGCAGCCTCTTGTGTGAATGTCCGATCCTGAACTGTTCTTGCCGCTCACAAGACAATCATTAATTCATGAGATGTGTACTGGAACTGACTTACTGTGAACCGTTATACTGGCAGCATAACTGCGCTGTTCGGATCCAGACAAACACCAGTATATTCCACTATCAGTCTCCTGTGTGGACCTGATGGTGCATTTTTTAGACTGACATCTTGACTGCACACTTCTTCCTGAGTGCTGTTTCAGTGTCCAACCAGTAGAGTCCCCCTGCACGTCACAGTTCAGTGAGAGATCCTTTCCTTTACAGTGCTGTGATCTGCTGGGAGTGACACTCAGTGTAGCAGCAGGCAGCAGCTCTGTGACACAGAAGAGGCAGAATAAGAGTTCAGAATTAAGGCAATGGGGACAGTTCTCGCTGCACTGAAGATAAACAGCAATAAATAATGTAAAGTAGATAACGTAGGGTGAGAAAAATACACAGAATGTACAGCCACTATAAATATGACAGTGTGAGAAAACAAGGCTGAAGTTACAGTTAAAGTTTTCATGCAGAATAGACTGTCTACAAACCAGTGATGTTCAACATGAGAGCGTCAGACAGCTGTGAGGTAAAGGATTGATTTCCTCTCTGTCCCTGACACCAGTACTGCCCCTGGTCAGACATAGCAGCTGCAATGATGTATCTTTCACCAGTTGTACTGAGACCAGCAGTCTGGGACATTGCAGTCTGCGGGGTGTCTTTGTACCACAGATATCTCCAGCCTATAGATCCTACTCCAAGCCCACAGCTCAAAGAGACTGTTTCTCCAATGAACACATGTCTCAAAGGAGGGTCCACGGACACCACAGCCTTAGGTCGAACGTCTGGAAAAGAAGATTACTGTCATTACTGTCAAATCAAAACTAGACATTTAATTGTGACGTTGTCGGAAGACATTTTGTTGATAGAAATATACTTGAAATTTAAATTTTTAAGATGAAATTAACTCCTTTTCTAACCTAGCCTATTTATATAGCCAAACACGTGACTGAATGAAATAATGGCAATACCGGCAAATTAGAAAAATAAATGTCTATAACTGAAGTTATGAGAGTAAACACTAAAATCACATCAACTTTAACAGCACCAGATAGGAGAAACTCCTATATACTTGTACTAGATCCCACAACTGTAACACTCACCGTATACAGTCAGACTCTGAGTAACACT
>JAOVYW010031538.1:9441-29170 GCA_025775045.1 Hiodon tergisus
TCTCCTCCTCCCTTTCTGCCCCGTTTCCCTGCGATCTCTCTCCTCCCTTTCTGCCCCGTTTCCCTGCGATCTCTCTCCTCCTCCCTTTCTGCCCCGTTTCCCTGCGATCTCTCTCCTCCCTTTCTGCCCCGTTTCCCTGCGATCTCTCTCTCCCTCTCTCTTATTCTGCCCCGTTTCCCTGCGATCTCTCTCTCCCTCTCTCTCTTTACACTCTCTTATTCTTCCTCCTCCCTCCCACCCCCCTGACCCGTAAAACTTGGAACTTCAGCGCTTTGGGAAAGTTCATTTTGAGGGCCATCATTTGGCTAGGCGGCCAGGCACGACATTTTCCTTCTCCCATCCGAGACCATGGTGACGAGAACCTAAACTCAGCACTAGCCATGTTAATAATAATTTGTGTTGCTCAGGCACAGCAGGATCTTGCCATCGTCTACCCTAACTTTTCCATCCGCAGCTTCCTGCCGTGCGGGTTGAAGAGGTTGGCTTGCAGTGCAGCATGTGCTCCACAGGTGTAAGGCACAGGGGTCACGTTTAACCCCAATGTCGGGCCGCCCCGGTCAACTCAGCGGCGTTCTCTTTTGAGGTAATTAATATGTACGGCAATTAGGTGTCTCTGTAGCAACAAAATAACACACAAGTGGGCCGTTCGCCGGTGCCAGGACGTTCACGTGCGTTTCCGAGCCCACTCTGGAGCAAGCTGAGCTGGCCAGTCTGCCACAGGTTGGCTGCAGCTCAATGCTGCACTATTGTCCGGGCCAATTTTTCTACAGTGGCAAAACTGGATTACCTTTTTTTAATAGGATTTCATTATTTATACCTAATCAGCGCCCGCCACCCCCACCCAATGCAAACGATTAAACCATTTTAAAACCACATGTGGGCAGTTCACTGTGCCTAAGCTGATCTAATGACGGAGAACAGAAGCCATGACGCGAAATGGAAATCATCATCAACTGTCAAAGGAACCCTAATGGCTGCGTTCTACAACCCTATAACCTTATCCCCACTGATGGACACCAGTATGGACCAATGGGGTGTCACGACTTTCAGGTCTCACTGTACTCCCTGAATGGCATGGCCTAATCCTACTGAATTGCCTACATAAACTAAAGATGCAAGTGCAAATCTGTCCCTGCTTACTAATCCAGTGGCTAAGAGGTATAACAAATCTATTATAATTTTTGTATTATATAATGCATTTATCCTGCTGACAGTGATCACTGTTATCATTGTTTTCCTCTTACCTTTTAATGCTTTTTGCAAAACAATATCCACATGAAGCTATCTACTAAAGCAACTATGAAGCTTCAAGATTCTATATTTATAACATATTCGAAAGACTAGAAAGTGCACCGTAGAGAGTGGGCCAAATATAGCTTGTCATTTCTTTATATACCATCGGAATTTATCACCATGTCACAGTTTGGTCCTGTAAGATTCCTGAGTCCCTGTCTCAACCTGGCAGCTTGTTTCATACATTTATAACTCTTTAGTGTGGAAAAATGGGCCTTCTGGTGTTAGCGAGGAAGTTACTTTTTAACCAATTTCCACTGGCGTCCTCTGGTTCTCCTCAACATGATGACAGAAACTCACATGTGATTCATCAATCCCCACCCAATAATTTATTGCTGATTATAAAACAAATTAAGAGCTTTTAATTAACTGAGTTCAGGGTTCCAGGTGTCTTACATTGTAATTCTATGTTGAGTTTAGTGCTCTGGGTGTATCTTACCGTTTGATTTTGAACAATAAACGGTCCACCATTGTCAATTTATTTCCAATCACCAGAATGCTGAATTCTCTTGTGGAACTCACCCACATGCCCCTCATCATTAAACCACATCTAAACAGGAAATTCAGGCTCAACAAAAAGCGCTTTGCAGGGGGAATATCACCAGCTTAACTTACTGCTGAACCATGACCACTGTGATCAACTGGGTGAATACCAAACCACAGCGAACCTATGAGTGGTTTATCATCAAGTATTATTATAATCACATTGTTCAGCAGCCCCTCTTGTACAGAGACACTTAGACAGCTTGCAATTTTATATTATTTTACCCATTCGTACAGCATGGCTGCTTAATTCTGTTTAAGCACTTTAAGTACTTAAAATCCGGTTCAAGGGTTCAACAGAAGTGCCAGGACCTGGAAGCAGCAGGCCTTGCGGCTAATTCACCGTGTCTACACACCCGGCCACATTCTGCTCTGCCATCAGTCTGAGCACAAAAGAGCACCGGCCCTGTCTTCATCTCCCCGTCGCTGACTGCCACACGCTAACCGAGACACGCCCGGGGAGGAGCAGCATCCTTTGCTGCAGAAAGGCAGATTTAGGGAACGGCTGTGTTGACTTATCCTGCTCCCTGTGACGCTTAACGTGTGTTCTCTTCTCTGGGTTGGTGTGAGACATAAATCATTTACAAATGTTGGAGTTCAACACAAAGTCATGAGACATTCATTTGCTATTGATATAAATATATTTTAAATATTATTGATCAGCTCTTCTACTGATGACTAGTCAACTGTATTCCCCACCCTGTGCTGTATATTACTGAGCTAATGCAGAACACTGACTCCACTACCCCATAGTCAATGAGTAAAGGCATGTACTAAATAATGATCTTATAACCAAAATATCAGCTGACCTTCCCTTTGAAAAATAAATATTCATAATTCATCGCAGCTATGATTTGAACTTAATGTAATAATTGTCAACTAATACGAAAACTAAAGAGTAATACATGCAATCGAGGTTCTGTTACAAAGGGCCTGCCAGATTCTTCGAATCCATCGCTGCAGGTTTACTGAAACTCAGCTCCTAGGTCAGCACATATGAAAGGCTTCACACTGGAGCAGAGCCTGGTTCATAAACTATTCAAACCTCATTTCAGCACCCTGATGAGGAAGAGAGTTCACTTGACTGATGGGTGAGTTGTCAGGGAACTCACACAGCTACACTGTTCCCATCTGCACCTGTGTCTGAGTGCTGCTCGGCGTTCAACACGCAGTGTTAACAGACCAATTATGCCAACAAATAGTTTATACCTCTTGGGCTACTGTGTCTGCTTGTTTAAGCTACCTCTCAACAAGCATCTGATTTACGCCTGGAAACACCGGGTGCAGTCAATTCTAATCTAAATAATGATTTTAGTTAAGCAATTACAAAGCTGAGAAGGCAAGACATTATAATAAAAATTAACTGAGACATTATGCAGCAAAGCAAAACAAACAACAGAGAAAAATAACCTTTATGCAGTCTGAGCTAGAACACATCCCGCGGCACAAGTGCATGCTGGGGAATGTAAGACGGGGGGGGGGGGGGTTGCCTGTGTTTGCTCCATTCCTTGGGATGGAGAGCGACTGAGCGAGACGAGAGAGAAGAGCATGGCCCCCTCCGCCCACCCATTTTTCAGCAGAACGCACTCTCTCCGCGGGGAAATGAAGGGAAACTGTGCCACAGATCAAAGAGTGCCCCGTGTTCAATGGGAGTCTGGGGAGGAGGGTTAGCGCTTGTATAGGGTGCACCGGGCCACACACAAACACACACACACACACACACACACACACACCCCATCGGAGAGGAAGACAGGTGTCAAAATGAAAATCTGCTCCCCAACGTGGTCTTGCCATGGTCCCCACTACCAGCATTCACTTAATCGCCTCCGACGGCTGGGCACTTTCACTGCTGCGACACCTCATCAAAAAATGATTCATCGCCCTGCGTTCCTTGACTCAGTTGCCGACAACTCACCTCGGCCTTTCACAGGATGAACGATGACCCAACATTGATGTCACACCGATGACCGATTCTCCGGATTGCCAACCACCCCTTTGTGGATGGCAGTTCCTGACGCAATGTCAAGGCTGTGCTCGCGGAACGCTGTGTGTTAGCTGGGCGCCGTTAAGTGGATGCGTATGACTGGATGAGTCACTGCATGGTAAGAAACCCTCCATCCGGCCGGGAGAGTGTTTGGGGAGTCACGTGCTGTAGGGGTGACATACTGGCAGGCTGGTGACCAACAAAGGTAAACAAGCGAAAGACGATAAGTGCTTATGGATTTTTACGTCCTGCATCACACCTGCACTGGCTCATCCGTCAGCCTTATGGAGTCCCCCGGCAGGGGGATGGATGTAACTGCTGCAGTCAGTAGGGCACATCCCATTAGAGGGGAACCCCTCGACCAATGATCGTTTCCTCCCATCCACAGCCCCCACTGAACAGCAGCCTCGGTTGACCTGGACCTCATTCTCTACATCAGACCACTCTCTCAGCCACTTGAAGGGGGTAAACGGGCCCAATTCCAAGCTGGTGTAACGACCAAATTAATCTGAATATCAAATGGATCACAATGATGTTGGTGCGTCTGACTTAAGGAAATGACCCAAAACATCAGTTATGTTTGCATAACTGACCCAAGCGTATGAATTTGAAAACAAATCGGAATAATTTTGTATTGCCTGCACTGTTTTATTTTTTTCAAAGCAATTACAATTCAGAATTGGTTTTCATGTTCCACAGCTTGTGATTTGCCAAATAATAAAAAGCCCACTGCGATTCATTACTCGAACCATGGCCTAGGGAGACCTAATTGAAAGTCGCTTCACGACAGCCCATTACACAAAACCGAGTGACAGTATTGTAATTAGAATAGGTGCGTCGGCCAATCGTTTGCGGTTTCGTTTTAGTTTTCTCTCTGGTGTTTTAGTATTTTGCCTCCTTTGTTTTTGAGCAGCGCCCTGAGCCTGTCGAGGTTTGGAATCCCGCCACTCGACCGTAGTAATACCGAGCCTCCCGGGGTGCAGGTTTTCTCCTCTTGCAGATGCCTGTGGGGTAGCTAGACTTCGCCACTGAAATGGGGAATCCCGTGCTTATGAGCGCGTGTGTGCTCCTCTGCCTTAAGGTGGAACCCTACACCATCGCATCCCGCCTCTCAGCCGCAAGGGCAAAAAACAGCTGCAACATTGTATGTCTGGCTTTCCCCCCACCCTCATACTGTGATGTAATGCTTCTCATTAAAAATGAGTGGATGTTTTTACTGCACGTGCTTGTGTGTAGTAGCATGAAGACGAAGGCATGCGTGTGTAAATACCAGCAGGCTTTTAAATACCTTCGAGAAAAGGGCTCAGCCACCCCCCGAGAACGCAGAGCGGGTTACGGAGCGAGGCGCTCCGAGACATTTTAGTGTTGTCCCAGGACATTCCCTTGGAAATCCTTTCCCTCCTCGTGCGCATTGCAGTCTGAGCGGACAATCCGAAAACACAAAATGGTTGTGAATGCAGGATCCCCTAAAATGCATTTATGAGTAGACTAACACTTGATTGTTTTGTCACGGCAGCAAGAGAGATGAGATTAAGAAATAAAAAATAAAACACTACTAACTGTTTTGAAAGGCCCGCGCATATGTTGTAAGGAGGCTGCAATTCCAGGTCAGAACGTAGGCAGACGATGGACACGGGAGCCACAGATTCCCCTGGCTGCACTTTAACAGTGAAGTCAAGCTTCATTTAATGCGCAATTAAAAATTCACTGACGCTTAAAAAATAGATGAAGTGGAATCCGTGTATGGGAGCAACCTGTTTCAGATTCCACCCACCCGTTGACTGCGCGCGGCAAAATAAGTCTGTGGCCGCCGCCTAATATTTCTGGATTTCACAGGTACTTTGTTGCGGACGGTAAAACAAGAAAGCCAAACAAAGACTAATTTAGCAGATCGTGTTGGGAAAATCTCGCAAAATCTATCCTAATCAGACCAGGGTCAAATACAAATACAAATGCTGAAAACAAAAGATTGTAATCAACGTATTGTATCAAATACGAACAAAATATAAAAAACAAAAATAGTATGCAAATAGTGATTACTGATTATATACAGATAGAGTGGCACGACTGAAAAAGTGGAATTTAATTTGACAGTTATTTCACACAGAAAATATGTATGATAGGAATCAAAGTGTTTGATTGTGATTTGAATGCATTCCTTCAAAATGCGTAAGAGGCAGATTTTCCTTTTCCCCCTACACTCACAGATCCCTCCAAAGCACTCATTCCAGAATGCATCATGTCGAGGACAGAACCTGGTATTCCCAAGCTCATAAACACATTCCAGACATTAATTATCATATTAGTAGCTCACTCACTTATCCAGGGCAGCAGGCAAGTTAAATGTGTGGCTTTAGATACGGCTTGATACCAAAGCAACTGACAGCAAGTGCCTTGCTCGAGGGCACAACAGCGCTGCAGAAATCTGAACCATCAAACGGTTACAAGGCTAATGCCGTAACCTCAAGACCGCACCGCTGCCTCCCTAAAGGAAAACAAAGATTTAAAGAGTGCAAGAGTGAAGAGCGGCGCACCTCCCTCCCACCTTGGTTTCCTCACGCAGAGGCAGACACAGGAGCACCGGAAATAGGTCAACTCTGCCCGAGTACTTTTAGCTGTGACACAGCTAACACACAAAACGAACAAAAGTTCCCTCGTCAAGGGTGTTCCCAGCATGAACCCACAAGTGAATGAAAGAAGAACGGCCAGGGGCAGCATGGGAAATGAGGAGCATCCGTAAAACAGACCCCCGCTTAGCCATGAACTCTCTTAAGACTAAGAACCGCGATTTGAGGGACTTTGAGGACCCCAGAAAACCCCATGAGAAATAATCAATGTGTCGGGTGTCGGTTTGGCTTATAGCCAATGAGACGTTACCTGAGTTCTGAGCTTTGTGCCTGGCCGGGACAACCACCAGGTAGCGGGGCAGGTGTTTTGAACCAGGGGTGCTGGGCCTGGGATGGGCGCGATTGCATCTCAGGTGACAGAAACATTGACAAAGAGACGGCGCCCACGGACCGGAGTCATCGCTTCCCTGCACAAGACTAGCGACGCCCATTTTATTTGTTTTCAATCACTTTCTCTCGGAGCGCTCACTTTAGTTTACTTTCAAAATACACATCTACGTTGCCAGGCAACCGCTCCTTTCATTCTCTCCACCACCTGTGATATTGTGTGTCCTCAAACAGAATCATCTATGCCCAAATAGGCAGGCCCAACCCATATGCCTCTGCTTTAGTGCTTAGAGGAGGTTCCTCTCGAAAGGGTAATTAACAACAGCAGCCTGTCCTTATAAATGAATAACTCAGTGTTTCAAATGTATTACTACAAGTGACTGCATACTTGTGATGCTGAACGTTGTGACTGTGACTCTCCGGCTTCTGTCATAACATCTGAAGCTCTGAATCTGTCTGAGTCTAAGTGGCAGGCTTCATTCTGCTGACTTGAGTCTGATTTTGAAGTAAATACCAAAGTCCTGTGGTCGAGAGAATTTAGTTTTACGTCTTCCTTTTAAGCTAATTAGGCCGACATATTGATATATGTCCGTCTGTGCAAACGTGGGGAAATTTCTCCTTGTTGTGAGATCAGCTCGGCCAAGACTATGTTTCTGGAGAAAACACAATACTAGTAGGCTGAAGCTCTGGAAGGTGGCTGACAATCATTTAATAATTTTTATTATAATAAGTATTATTATTAACTTTTTAAAATTAGGTCCCATGAAACTAATTCTCGGTGCACTTCTTCACAGGTGCGTTGTCTCTGAGGATCTCTGGAGCCCAGAGGATGCATGGGAAGTAACTTGCCGCTGTAGACGGGCAACTTGCTCCATGGGCTGACACAAACCAGGATCATAAAACACTCTTATAGAGCGAAGCAGAATTGATCGTAAAGGAAGCTGCGTGCAGGTAGATAAAACAAAAGCAATCCGAGAACAGATAACTCCGGGTTTCTCTGATGCACGTCAGAATCTCTATCTTTTTCTCTATCTGAGTTTTGAGTGGCTCAGGGACATTTTAAAAAATCTTGCTACTTGAATTTCTGAAGTGACTGCCAAGAAAAGGAAAATAATCAACTGCAACGAAATCTTTCACAAGTTAAATACGCAAACTTTCGTTATGTGACCTTGTTTTTCCACTGGGAATGTCATCTGTGCACTGTTCTTAAAGAACAAATCCTTTCTGGTCATATCGACGAGCTTGTTTAAATACTTTGACATGGAGCAAAGGGTGTCCAACGAGGTCCCATTCTCCTCTCCATTTCCATCGTACTCCGCAGTTCATCTTTAATTCACAATCCTTTAATGTACCAAACATTATATTGATTGTCAGAATTTATCTTTTCCTGTTGACTACTTACAGCTGTAATTTAAGGCTTCTGACTTTTAAAATTCTTCTTTTTCAACTCCAACCTGAATTATTTATAGTTAAATTCTCAATGCATTCTCATACATTTGTATCTGGACATCCTTTGCTTTGTAGAGCTCGCTTTGTAAAAACCAACCTACCTCCAAAAAACATCAAAGCCTCATTGGTTCACCCTAATCAACGGAAAAGTTCCGGGCAAAAGGGAGCAACCCACATATTTACAAATCTGAACAGATACTGTAGTACCTCAAGTCAACAACCACGCTGAAAGTCCACTTATCCACCTACAAGGATTCGGTGTGCCTCCTTCTCATTCAGCTCATTAGCCTCACAAACATGGCTTACGAACTTCTGACCCCTGACATCAGTCATCGCAATCCCCTGTTGTTTTCAATCCAAGACGTTTTTGTTTCTTTTTCCCCGCAGAGCGACTGATACTCAAAGTGTTCTGATCTACTAATCGATTGCCCCTGTGATTCGTTATTTATTTATTTCGAATTTAATCTGGAATTGCCCCAATTTGGAATCCACCCACCCCAGTAGCACTCTGCCAATTTTATGCCGACGCTAGCCTCTCCCAGTCACAATCGGCAAATTGCATGAGTTTATGTGAACCTGCGGAATCCAGCTCATAGGGCTCAGTCCGCACTTGGGCAAGCTTTACCGACTGAGCCACTCAGGAGGTGATGACTCTCCACAGTCAACACCATGAAAAAATGTTTCTTAACTACTGCATATAACAGAATATTCATTATAGGCTGTTTTCATGTCTATTATTTTGTTCAGTGGACAGGCTAGCAGACGAGAATGCTGCTGTTTGCTCTGATTCTGTTTTATATTTTGGACAAAATATCAACTGTGGTAATTGTGTTCATAACTAACCAACCTACAAAGACATTAAATCATTATAAAATGCTGAATAAAATAAACTTATAAATATACTTAGAATATAAAGTGGTAATATCCATCACAATTTGAAGTGGGAGAGGGGGGTTGGGGGGTGCAGGTTCCACAATATAAACACTTAAACCCTTTTTGGTTATCTACTCTTACAAAACAACCAGTGAACAGGTTAAATTAACCAGCTTTTCAAAATTGAGGGTGAAACTGGGTATGATGGACATACTCCCTGCTCATTAAAGAGAGACGCCCGCACGCATATAAGACTCGAATCACTTTTGAACCCCGAAACACTCAGCCATCCCCACCCACGTGTGTTTTACGTATTCGAAGACGTCCGTATAATACGACTCCCGCTGCCAACCTAACAAGATGAGTAAGTGATGTTTTTAAATAATTAAGCACAGTGGGAAAGGACAACAGCACATAGAATGACGTAAGGAGAGAAACTTGCTTTTATACGACATTGACACGCAGTGTAAGTTGGCTTTGTTAGGTCTCTCTGGGCATTTGTTCTCACTTTTATCTGTCCTTAAACGTGTTAGTTTTATTATATCTTTACCATTGCACCTTTGACTCTGTCTGCCGTACAAGCACCTTAGTAGCTACGCTCCTGTTTGCCATACTCTGTTATGCACCTGTTGTATCCCGCTATGTAATATAATTAAAAATATATATATATTTCAAAACAGCCCGTCCCATGCTTTCTCCATCGACTGCTTTGCTCAGTCTGGGAAATCGTTATCTTCTCGTCCCACTGACATACTGATGGTAGCAACACAAGAATAGCTACCCTTTAGCGGACCTTCAAATGGTTTAACCTTTTAAGTGTTTAAGTGATTATACCGCTGGACCAGGGCCAAGCCCTCAGCAAGGCTGCCGTTCTACCTGTCGGCAATGACACCCTAAAACCCTGGTATCCGGTGAGTTCCAGTTTCCATGGATGTGTATGATGTATGGAAATACAACAGATAAAGATATCATTATATTTAATGATCACTTATGTCCCATAACTGTGTTGTTTGTGCTCACCGGCAGCCTTAAATTGTTTAGATAATTGGCCAGTTTAGGTCTTCGAAAACTGATCAGCGTGCCGTGCCAATGTGTGATGGACGACTCCCTCCTGACATCCGTTCCTATGGAAGTTCCACTGAAGCTATTGGACACTTATTCAGATTTGCTAACGCACTTAAACGTAAGTTAAAAACAATCTAACAACGTTTAATCGGCGGCTAAACAGATTTCAACAGTTACTGGTAATTTATTCATTTAGCAGAAGGTACTACCTGCTCCAAATAACATTATTACTGCAATTACTGCAATAGTTTTTCATCTTCATTATTGTGGCATCAGTGATGTCGTTGTATTAGTAGCAGGAGCTGGCAGATGCCAGTAACATTATCATTATTATTCAACAAAATATGACAGATAATGTAAAATGATCGATCTGCTAGCCCTTTAAGCTTCTTTGCCTTACGTATTCCTTTTTTCACCATATCCTTATATAATTATCATGTAAATGGTTCAGGTTTTGTTGGCAAAAGGCCACAAATCGCTTGACCTATTACATGGATTTCATGTTCCAATTACGGAGTGATCCACTTAAAGTGAGATTAAAAACAATCCTATGACTGTAAAAAAAAAAAAAAGAAGAATTCGTATAGAAGATAAAAATTCAGTAAACAAATGAATCAACAACAAGTTTCCCTTGCGTCTTTTATGGGGCCAGAACGTGTTCTCGTGTGACTGAAAAGCGCAGAAACGATACTAAAGTTATCGACACTTTCTTCCTCACCTTGGCTGCAAGCGATGAACTCGGCTTCTCCAGGAGATCCCAAAGTTTCTTCCGTTTAGCAGCACAGCATGTGTCGTCAAATTCATCACCCTCTCTTTCCCTCAGAGTCTCTGCCTCGCGTTTAAGCTCCTCGTTCATCTGTTCCTTTTTCTGGTGGTACCGAGCTTGGCAGCACGACTCCAGGTAAATCTCGTCGATTCCCCAGTAGTCCAGCTCTTGGCTGAAGGACAGTGCACACATCTCCTCCATCATGTGCAATTTCCCGGTGCGGTAAAAATTTAGAATGGAAGTGAATGCACCCGGGTGTCTGTCGAAAAAGTACTCGTTGTCTTCCAAATTGTAGTCATCGCATATTTCCATTAGCGAGTCATGGGTGTTGCAGTCCCGTAACTTCCCAAGCCTTGTGCGCGGTAACCTGTCCAGCGTTCTCCACAAGACTTCATGAAGGAGACCTCCGACATTGAGCCTCACCCTGCGGGAGCCCGCCTTGCTCCGGATGATCTCCACCGGCTCTGGGGGGAGCGAGGAAGTTGACCGTGAGCCCACTTTATTCATCCTCACGGGTGGAAGGTCTTTTCCACTTGTGAATAAATAAGGCCGGAATCCACTAAGTTCAGTCGGTCCAGAAGAGACGGTCCTGTTGATGGTTTACGGACTACATTTGACTTGGTTTTCCCCCATTCTTGCGGCTAAGAAGGAATAATAAAGGGAGAATATCAGGGACACTTTCTAAAACGGTGCGCAGACCCAGATGACCTACAGCGTTGAGAAGGAACATTTCTCACGCAATGTCAGGTGGGTTATCCACTAATCAGGGGAACAAATAGATAATTTAATCTGCTCTAAGACGCCCAGCAGCTTTCCTTGTTGGCGAGTAGTGGGGTGGGGGAAGCGCATTGAGATCTCGGCTCCAGTAGCGAGCGCAGAGCGCTGTCCAGTGAACGAGTGCTGAAACAGTCCGCTCTGACATTCTTTTGAAACAAACGACTTCGTATACTGTTCCGCCTTGTCAATACCCAAAATCATCTGAAGCTATCAACCTAAAGTTACTAGAAGATTTGCGTGTGGCCTTATCCATTGTCATTCGCGGATGCTCTTGGACTGATCTCCCCCTAAAAGAGATAATAACCCCACTAACACCTATTAGCGCGTTTTTCTTTTTGTTTTACACCTGTAAATCGATAATTATCTTTACTGTAGCGTTTAAGTAACGGGCTAAGCATCAGAAAACAACCGACAAATATAATCAAAAACGTTTTGACATAATTAAATTTGTTAACATTTGTTAAGAAATTTAAGCATTTCGACATTGAACTACTCGAAATCCCACGCACAATTGTAGTTAAAATAGCAAATGTTTGAAGAATTTATGACTAAAACATTTAAAAATGGAATATCTACAAAAAGAAAAGAAAGCTGTGGAATAAAGTCCATCGAGGTTTCTACCATTTCCACAGCGCCGAGTTTCTATCCCTGGGTCACAACAAATCTTCGGTCTTGTCTTTAACAACTGTATCTATGAGAAGCGATACACAAAAAGACGTCGATGTGTTATAAAGTGTGATTACTGAGTGACACAAATTGACTCCATGTCACTATTAATACATTTTATAATTCTATTCGCGATTGAACTATTGCTCGCATTACCAAAAAAGCGAGTTTCATAACGTTCGAAGGAACGCCACTGGTGGATTGACTAATAGGAAACAAACCCTTGAACGCCAGTAGAGTGCAGGTAGTGCAATACACACTGACAAACAGCAACTCGTGTGATTTTCTAGCCCCATAAAGCTAAGCTAAAACATGGAGAAAACTGTTTTTCAACCATGCTTAATAGCAAGAGTTTTTCTACGTACCTTCCTCTCGGTCTCGATTATGGAGAAAACATTATGGCACCTAAGCGAAGGTAAGAGGGTGAACGCGTCGATGGTTCATTACTCCGCTCATCTCTTCTCCTCCAAACCGTGCCTCTGAAGTCTTTCCCTCCGTATCAAGCATGTCTGAGCAGAAATTCAAGCACAACAATTTGCTATTCCGCATTTCCTCCCTTTTTAACCGAAAATATCAACAAGTATGACGAAATTCTATAGGGCTTTCTCCATCCGATTTCAGTATCTGTGCATGGAGCCTGATAAACCAGAGAGGTTCTACGGGGGGAGGCCTTTGAACGGGCGTGTGTGTAGGGGGGTGCACACACTCGCAGAGGCTCCACCAACTGGCTCCAGAACACTGGCAGCGTATTTAACTCTATAGACCCGCGCATAGTCATCACAGGCTGAAACGACGAAGTATTGCTAGTATAATACAGTATAATACAGCTACTTCGCTTGCTGCAAAAGAATGAGGTTTTTTTTATTATTTTTTTTTTTTACTTTTTATCGAATTTATTGATTAAAGTGTAGCCTACTTTAATTCCCCATTAAACAATGACAAATGTGACTAAAACGTCATGGAGTCCCTCATAAAATCTCTATTAAAAAAATACTAGTATGAACAAAACATAATACTCATAAACTCTGATTTTGGGATATTTCCGGAAAAGATAAATACAATAATATTAATAAACATCCACATTTAAAAAGTTTTTTTTTTTTTTTTTTACCTTTTAAAAAAAAAAGCCATTTAATTCTGTTTGTGCTACATATGACAGAGTGCTTCATTGTGTGTGTGCGGAGTCCCTCTAAAAACAGTAAAAACAGAGCGAGCTATTTAAAACGCTAATCGTCGAACGGCTGCAGAGGCTGAGTCCATCCAAACCGCAATAACTGTTGGTAGCCAATGACTGGATTAAAAGGTCATTAAGGTAATTTAGTATTTAACAGAGAACGTGCATTTGATAAATAGCCTACTAGAAAAAGGTCTAAATTCTGTGGTCTTTGCGAAGTGTTTACATTGCCCTGGTACGACTGCTGAAGACCCCCTGGCCTTTTTAAACACCCCCCGTCAGCTCACAAAGTTGTGTTTTCATTGTAACATAGGGTCACCAAGAGGCAGAGTAAATTATAAGTAGGCCACGTTTAAAATGCCTTTTATTTGAAAACAATAGGAGTTTATTAGACAACTACTCCAATGACAAAAACAACTGTGGATCCATGGTACCTCCACTCGTTTAACCATATTCATATTCTCCACGTCTATTCCTTGCTCAGGGAAAATACTCCCGCGTTGGGTTTAACTGAAAACTGTTCGTGATCTACGAAAACGCGCTTTGTATTACATATTATATCCATCAGACAGAACGAACACCAAACATATTAGGTCGAGAGAAAGGAGATAGTCCCGCTTACCCCAAACGTCGTCGCAAGAACCGCGACCCTCTCTTAAATCCGGAGGGAAAACGTCGCTATTTGGTGCCCATGCGCCACTGAAGACCATGAAGAAGAACATCGTTTCTTTATGTGAAATACATCTTAAACGGAAAAAGGAGGTTGTGGGACGCTTTGCTTTCCCAGTTACACTGCGAATTAGCAGAAAGGGATATCAATCATAACTTTCCAGCCATGCTCCCTAGCGCTGAGCAGAGCTGGGGATTGTTTAACAGACGCTGAAAACACTGGGCCGACATAATTAATGAACAGTCAGAAAATGTTTAAACTACTAGCAGTCGGCTCATTATTTAAAATCGGGTCCACTTCAAACACAAATACAAAATCGTCATCCATTCTGGAAGAACGATTTGATATTACTGCCTTTGTTAACGTATCACTGTTGTTCCAAAAACTTTTTTTTTTTATATCCAGATACTGACGAATGCTAGTGGTTTCGAAAGAAAACATATTTAATATTCCACTATATTATTAGTGATAATTATTGCAATCAAAGCCTTTTATTACAAATAAATACATAAACGTGATCAAGAAAGTGACCAGCATAGTAAATAAATTGACTTAAATTAAAAAGTTGATCAATTTTAGTTTTTTAGACTGTTGATTAAGAGCTATACTCAAAACAAAACCACTTATACAAAAATGAACAAGAATACCAGTAATAAAAAATATTTATTTAAATGTGCAATTAAATATAAAAACATAGTGCAATACTTTATATAAATAGTTGTCACAGTTCATTGTCTGATTGGGAACCATCCCATTGTTGCCGGATCCTAAGACAGATCTTTCAGTCTGTAGCGGATGGACAAGTCCCGTTCTGGCTGCATCATCCCAAATCCATAGCGACTGGGGTCAACGCCTGGCATGACGTCATCTGGGTCACAGACTTCCAGGTCCAAATGGGTAAGTACCATGAACAAGAAGCTGACCGACACAAAACAGGATCAGGTGACATCTTAAAAGGCAAACAGCTTCCCTCGCCATCAGGAAGTGAGAGTACAACAGTGGAATGGGCAACATTCTGGACATACTGCTCAAAGCCCTGGGGGGGGGAATTCCCTTCAACAGCTCAATCAATTACTGTCAAACGCCCCTTCGACCTCGGCCTACACTTTGCTAAGGGTGACCTGAGTTACAATGGAACACAACTCACTGTTTGATGCCGCTGATGGCGAAGTGCTTGCCCAAGCAGGCGTTTTTCCCTGCCCCCCATGGCATGCTGTAGTACTTAAGCCTCGTTCCGCCTTTGTAAAACACGCTTTTCTTTGTCCCGTCTGCATTCAGAAACCTGTCGTATTTGAATTTCTACCACGTCGTTGGCGGGAGGGGGGATAAGGAGACAGACAAGAAACACAATGATTGACAGTTCCTGTACAAGCCCTGCAGGCTAACACTCTCTCACAGAGTATATATTGGTCACTGCCTTTTGTTTCAGAAGACATTGCGATTAAATTATCAGTAATGTTGGTAAGCGGCGATTCCACCAAGACCTCTTCCTGCCCTGATGTAAACAATGGGAAGTGTGATTGAGAATACACTGCAAACAAGGCCATAATCACATCTTATTGTTGTTTCTAATATAGGACCCAGTTCTTCCTACAGTATTCTAATTAAATAACTTTTCCACCCCTTTTACATAATTTGCTCAAACAGCACTTGAATGTATCGTTATTAGGTAAGCATACTTTAGAGCCCGGTCAAGCCATGCAGAGGATTGTAGCATCAGCATTGAGGAGCTGTTCGTACCTCTGGCTCTGAGTGGATTTCGGGGTCCATCTGGGGGCTGAGATAAGGAAACAAGCACACTCTGTCTCCTTTTCTGAGGTTGTAAGCCTGGCCGTCCGCCATTTGCAAAGTTGTGTTTTGCAATACTTCTCGGGTGATGAAGGGGGCGGCGGTGAGGCGCAGCGTCTCACTGAGAGTACTGTCTGGAGGGGTGGAAGAAAATGGCACAGTGCATCAGGGTAAAGCAATCCGTCGTTTTCAGGCACACGCTAGTGTCCAAGCCATTTTTGCTTGATCCATACCAGGGGTTCATTCTTGCCCTCTACAAGTCTGGTACAAGTCTACCTATATTTACGATCTAGGATGGATGTAGTGTTTGTTTATAAAGATTTTCTTTAATTTATCAGAATCATTTCCCATTGAAGGTTTTTTTTTTTTTTTTTACTTGAGGTAGGACTTGACAGATCCAGCCAGACCTTGAGGGTAAAAAAAAAGGGGTATCTGCTCTTCTTTCTATGCCTCCTCATAGAAATGGCGGTGGTTATTTAAACGGGAGGCCAGATCCTGGCTTCAACCGATGAGTCATTCGCTAATTGAAAGCCCGCATGCCAGCCTAGGAGCAGCGGATCTGTGGCCAGCAATTATGAGTATCTAACTGAATAAATTGTCTTGGATCAGAAATCTTACATGAGGCCGTGAGGTTCCCCTCACGACCAGAGAGACGAAGACTCACCAAATACAGGTGTGTCCTGCAGCTTGTCCAGAAGGAGGCGCTCTGTTGGGTGTTCCAACTGTGAGATGCTGCTGAACTCCTTCTTTACTGCTGTCATGGCCTCGGGATGGGTCAACAAAAACCCGAGGAGCCAGAACGCAGCGGGCCCAGCGTTACCCTGCCCACAGAAATGGACAGAGACAGAGAACTTCACATAGTTACTGTTTGTTTTCATAGAATGCAGTTTAGGAGATCTATCTTCCAGCACAACCTGCTCACAATTACTAACGAATATGAATTGTCCTAAATAGTTAATGAGAAGTACTAAAGTCAAAAATAGAATGCAACAATTTACTGCTGACAGCTAAATAGCAAGACATTTCTTGCCGCAGCATTTGTCCAAACAAGCAGTTGTTATCCCTGATCAGTTTGATGACTGATGACTGAATATTTAAAATATTTGGCATTTTAAAAGCATCTGAAATACGGAATTGTCACCCGACAGACAGAGGAAGTCCATATATCTGTCTCGTCTTCAATGGAGAAATGAGGAATGATGAACATGTTTACAGGTACTTGCCCCCACCCTCTGCAGCATCCCAATTCCATAGCAACTGGGGTGCCCCCTCTTTTAATTTTGCCATGTGTGTCTGATAGGCTTAGGATCACAGGCTTTCACGATAAAATGCAAGGCAACATTGTACCCCAGTGGCTGACAGAGGTACTGCGCTTGCTGTTCGCTGTTCGTCTTAGTGAATGCGATTAGATGTGGAACGAGGATAATAAAAGACAGGCTGTCATCTCCTATTGAGACTGACACATAAAAATGGGAGCCCAGTGGGAGTGGATACCGCCAGGCCATGTGCGTGCCATCTATTCCCCTCGGTCAACTGGCGGCCCTCTAAGGAGATCATGTGTGGATGTGTTTGGTAGACGGTGGTGGTGGGTGGTAAGATTAGAATCTCTGGGCAGAAGTAGAGATTTGACTCAAAAATAAAATGACCCTCATCCTTAAAAACTTGTCTGTTATATTTGTACATCCAAGGTGCCCTTTTTTAAAACACATGTTGTTATTACAACAGTGATGTAATGGTTCTATTACAAAAGTCTGTACCAAACACATATTATGGGTATTCTATCTTATTGGAAGAAAAAACATGTCTTATATGGAGTTCCATTTTGGATCTTTTGAAGATTTTGAAGATCTATTTTGAAGATGCGCACGCCTCGACGAGTGCGTTAAGCACCATGTGACAAAATTCCTTGCAGGTCAACATGCTGGTATTTGGAGAGGTGACAAAATGTGATTGTTTGGAAGGATTTCTCTGAAGGGCGTGCAGCATAAACGTGGAGCCTTCACGTGAGCCAAGTGGAGCTCTCTGACGCAGTGAAAACAAAGGTCCTAATTCTAGGGCCATATCTGGAGATTGGCGCAACGGTAACGAGCGCTGGAAAGAATCTGTTCTGTATATATAGCCTCTGGGGAGCACCCTGGGGCATGTCACTAGTGGGCACACGGGGGAAAGGGTAACCCACCTGCGTGGCCCACAGCTGCAGCAGCAGAGCCCGTCTCTGAGTCTCCCCATCTGCACCCTCCTCCCGCAGGTGACGCAGGTAACTCTGAAGCCAGGGGTCAGCCTCATCCTGTGCGCTCCCCCCGGCCTGGGGGGCCCTGGAGAGGAGGTGCCAGAGACGCCTCCGAACAGAGTCTGCTTCCCGCTTCTCCTCTGCCAGCGGCGAGATGGTAAAGGCAGGAGGTGTGAGGGCAAGCGCAAGGAGAGGGGTTTTGTGCAAGGTGCCAACCAGGTGTGATGGGTGAGGTAAGGAGACAGGAGAAACCAGGTGTGAGAGATCACAGGTGACACAGGGTGGATGTCATTTAAGATAACGACAAAAATATGACTAGGGTAAACTGTGAGGAATGGGGAAGGGCATAGACAAGGGGGGAAACCTAGCAACTACACAACATGAACTAAAAGGTCCTTTTGGTTTCCATGTGACACTTCAGCATTTCAGACTTTTCACTAGTTGATTAAATATGATACGACCAAGGCAAACCCCTACAGCCGAATGAGTGGATTTATGAGAATAATTAACACATTTTTTTTGTACGTGTGAGCAATCGTCGTAGTTCTACCTGACTTCAGTGTGGTCCGGGCCATTTTCGTCAGGAGTCCATCAAACTTCCTGAACTCCCTGAAGAGCGTGGTCGGGTCGATGCCGTTCATTCCAAAGAGCGTGAGATATCCGGCCCTGAAGGAAGAAAGAAAGTGGGAGGTGGTGTCAGTGCAAAGTCATTAAGGAGGATTTGTCGAGGGGGCTAAACTGCTCATTTCCTCTCATTGCTCAAGAGTCCTGCGTCGATTAAAGAAATTCTGACCATCATTCCCATCTAGAACAATACCAGAATCCATTACTGTAAATCACCGAACAACTGCATCCCCACTTAAACAATGCTGTGTCCATAATCCTTTAAAAGTGCTAAATTAAAAGGACAGTTGCACTGCACTGAGCCCCCAAACATTTTTTTTAAAAACAAATATTTTTTCACCAATTTGTAGCAACGCTTTTGAAATGTATGTGTGCAGGTGGGTTCTTCTTTGAACCACAGCATCATGAATGTCACCTACATTCTTCTCCTGATCAGCATATCCCCCTCACACCCACATCACTATGGTTTACAAACAGAGGCTGGTTTAAAACGTCCAACTGTAAACTGTTTATCCTGGATGAAATGACGCAAGCAGAGACCTGAAGAGCAGGCTATAGCAGAAGCAGAAGAGCCCGTCCTGTTTCCAGTCCAACCGGTTCTGCTGCGCGTCGGCTGTAAGAAGGGCCCGGAGGTTCCCGTGCATGACACTGTTCAGACGGGACAGGCTCTCCCCGTGGAAGTGCCTGGAAGACAGAAAGGGGGGAAGCAAGAGGGTCGCTGACTCACCATGTCCCACAAGTCGCATGTTTCGCAAACCGCTGATTCACAATTTTTTTTCTGCTTGTTTCTTAATGCATTTTTTTATCTTGAAGCTCTGAGCCAAGCTCCGCCTTTGAAAAACATTATTCTGTTACTCAAGATGACCACACCAT
>JAOVYW010031559.1:0-15814 GCA_025775045.1 Hiodon tergisus
TTGCGGTATTATTCACTGTCCTTGTCTCTGTGTTGGTGTTGCGGTATTATTCACTGTCCTTGTCTCTGTGTTGGTGTTGCGGTATTATTCACTGTCCTTGTCTCTGTGTTGGTGTTGCGGTATTATTCACTGTCCTTGTCTCTGTGTTGGTGTTGCGGTATTATTCACTGTCCTTGTCTCTGTGTTGGTGTTGCGGTATTATTCACTGTCCTTGTCTCTGTGTTGGTGTTGCAGGATTACTGGCTGTCCTTGCTCTTCAAGCGGCTGGTGGGTCCCAGAGTCCTAGCAGTGCACGTGGCTGGTCTCCAGAGGAAACCCCGTCCAGGCCGAGTGATCCGAGACAAGCTACGCATATATGCACACTGCACAAGCCTTCAGAAGTGAGTCTGCCCCCCCACTCACACATCACATAGGGCAGCCCAGTGTATCCCCAAGCATAAGATTATCAGACAAGCCAAGCTGGAGAATTTCGTAATATCGGGGCTTACTAAAATAATTCTGCTACACGTTCTTTATAAAAAAAATGTAAATGGTCACATGTTTTTAAAACCGTTAAATAATTCCAAACACCTCCCTGCACTAGTTACTTTCAAAGTACTCTAGAAATATTCAAATTCTATGGATATGGAAAGGGCAAAGTATACATGTAATGTGGTGGTCAGAACTCCCAAAGTTCATAGACACCTGAGAACTCAGGTACCCAGCGTGGAATATGCAATATGTTTTAATGTGTAAGTCCTTATCTTCACATAGTAAAGATACATAAATTACAGAATCAGACACCCAGTCTTTCAGAGTACACCGCCATAAAAGTTAACAAGTATCAATTATCAAGCCAGCTGGGTCTCTTTCTGAGGTGAAAGGGCTGCTGAAAAGTGACTGAAGCCTTCATCCCATCTCAGATACATTGTGAGGGACGGGGGAAACAATGGGCCGGTCTGTCCTGAGACCAGATAAAAAGTGCCACCATCCCCTTTGAAGGTTATCATTTAACCTGGGTGATGTGCACCAGGCCTGGGGGTTGTCAGCACGAGAGTAGGCTTACTGCCTGCTACCTGCCTCCGGGTACATCTCCATTACAGCTGGGGTTGCCTCCCTACATTGGCTCTAGTCCAGCGGTTGGGGACAATAAATTCTACTCCACAGTAAATTAATCCAACTTGGGGTATAGCTAATTGCTGGTCTAGCCAGCAGAGCTAATGGACCCACGATACAGTGTGGGCTTTGGGCCGCACAAGATCCGAGTCTCCTTTCCATCGGGGCATTTGATGGACTTGTGTTGCCGCCAAGGTTTCACCAAAAGCAGCCCCCCGAGAGGAGCAGAAACAGGGGCACAGCCGTAAACAACCCCGGCAGCAGAGGCAGCACGTAGCATTGGTCCAAATTCCGGGAGGGAAACTGCTTAAACCTGAGTTGGCTGATATCCAGTCACATAACTAGTTTAAAATGTGAAAAAATGTCAGTCCCTGTGGATAAAGGGTTCAGCTAAGAAAATAAATAATAACAATAACAACAATAATAATAAAGGCCTAGAGGAAAAGCAGACCATCTGTTTGGGTGAGGGAGAGTTCACCCCCGGCCAGGTTCTGCATCCTTCCCCCATGCTGGTGTGCCAAGCACACAGCTGTGGGCTGTAAAGGACTGAACAGTGGGCATCGGGCCACCTCCTGAATTCGTTGTACACCGCTGATCAAATCCCCTCTTGGGCTACCTGCGTCTCTCTCACTCCCGCTGCCTGGTGCCAGGGCCATTCCTTCTCTAAATCTGGAAGGACATCTTTGATGTCTGAGCCAGCTCCCAAGCTGTCCCAAGCCAAAACGAACCTACGTGCCGAGTTGCTTTATAACGCTGACCACTAGGCGGCTCATATCTTCTGGTCCCAGAAGTCAGTTCAGTTACATCCCTGCCACGTTCTGACATGATAATGCCACATCACAGTATATTATCTAAATTCGATATGCTGTAGAATGTTATGGTTTTAAGCCTCACATTCATATCTGTCATAAGTCTTTACATGTAGGTTAACTCGTGAACGCGTAGGTTAGTTTTAGAATAGATCACAGAAACATTCAAAGAAACATTAGAGCGATGCCACAAATAATCTACAGGAGTTGGGGTTTTCTTTTCTGTTTTTATTTTATTTTTTATTGCAGGTTTTTATGCGATCGGTTTTAAATAGACGTCTGTAGCTTTGGCCTCCTGAGTTACTTGTGTTTCACATCAGGTCTGTTGAAAGTTACTTTACACCAAGGTGTAAAGACAAGGATCAACCAGGGAAAGAGTGTCTGTGCTAGGAGAGAGATTACTAACAGGCCCCCTTGACAAAGCCAAGCTGTGACCCTTTTCGCTAGGCCCACAGAAACATGTGGTTTTCACTACAGCTGTGTTATTCTTTCCTTTTCATTTGAGCCCTTATTGGATTTTATCATGTTTGCCTTACCTTTCCTGGATATTTATCTTTATCTAATCGCCGCGTAGTCCCCAACAGTTTACCAGTATTGTCTGTGTAACTTTAGGACGGTGGTCCATCACTTTTGCAGCTACATGGGGAAGGAGAGGCCACGGCACGCACCATAACAAGAGAACAATGTGTTCTTCTCAAGTTAGTTTATAAAATGTAACTTTAGGAAAACTTCCATAAACCACATACAGTGCATTAAATGCCGCCATAACTAAGAAATTAACAAAACTTTCAAGAGTTGAATAAGATATTACAGGGCAAGGGTGCGACTAAGCTAGGAAGTTAATTAATAATGTAATTAATCTTTATTATTTGTTTATGTATTTATTTACTCAGTCTGCGTAATGCAGTTATCATCAAAGATTAAGACCGGGGTGATCTCCTGCCTGAAAAAAAGACAAAGGAACCAGATATTCTCAATGCCTGTTTTTGGGAATCAAGTAATCTACCTTTACAAAACTATATTCATAATTAAGAATTTACTCTACTCTCTAATCATTTTGGCAGATTCTTTTTTTTCTGTCCACTGCTTAAAATGTATGTTAATGTAATGCACTTTCAACTCAATTTCCATCAACAACAAAAAAATTATAATAATTCAACCAAATTCCGTGAGGGGACATGATTACAGAAGTAACACAGAACATTTCAAGGTATATCTGCTTGCCATATGAAACATTTTACAACACACACTATATATTACTTCTTTTTCCATTGTAAGATCACCCCCTGCTTTTCATCTTCCAGTCACAATTATGTGCGAGGATCCATAACCATCTACATTATTAATCTGCACCGGTCACGGAAGAAAATCAAGTTGGCTGGAACCCTGCGTAACAGAACCGTTCACCAGTACCTACTCCAGCCCTTGGGAGCTGAAGGTCTCCAAGCCAAGTAAGTGCTGCACACCTCCTTATCCGTTTTCGGGACGAGTAGGGATGAACAGAGACGGTTCCGTTCTCGATGGTGGGCTGCTGTTTTATACAGCTGTTGGGGTCGTCTAAATTACATTGCCCCGGGATAACCTACGGACGCTGCCAGTGTAAATCCGTGCGTGTCAGATCCAAAGTTGTGAGCGCTGGGCGGAAAACTGGGCTAATGACAGTTGACAGTTTTGTTATTTATCTGCTGAGTAAATGAAAAGTGAGCTGAAAGTCCGGGTTCCATCACAGACCACTGAAATGAAAATAGGAATAATGCAAAATACAAGATCTCTGAAAACAAGCGTACGCTCCATTATTAGCAAAGTTAAAAGCCGAAGAAGGCCGAGAGCATAACTTTCTCACATAAGTGTAACGCTGCAGCGGTGTTATAAAAATGTTTTTTTAGCTTGCCTGGACCCCTAAATCTCAGCTCTTTTTAGTCGTTAGGACTAACGAGTGTGAACTATCTCAATTTAAAGATCTTCATAAAACACGAGGCGGATTACCTTAAGAAAGGGGTCAATCACACTCTCAGTGGGCTGAGAGACAATTCCAGACACAAAGAGCTGATTCGTATTTCCAAGGTATTTGCTTGTTTTTTGAAGAAATATCCAACTCTGCCACTAATGGAATATCTCGTTTCATAAGCATTGCCCCAACAAGAAGAACTGAAAATATTAGAGAGAAGGAAAAGGACCCAGGTTACAATAACATAGCATGTCCTGCTGTGTATCTTCTGTAATCGGTTAGGAAAAGGGCAGGGGTCATTTTTTTCATGCAAATATAAACGAGATCAGATTTTGGGATTGTTGGATTTTTAAAAAGTCAAAGTACAGCAAAACCAAACCAGTCGGGATCATCTGAATAAATGGCGCTCCCCAAAGTCAAGTAAACCTGTCGGATTTGTGATTTACTTGTTCTTCAGATCCGGGGTTGGTGGGGGATGGGGAGAAGGATCACTTTTTGTGTAAGTCTCTCAGTAGTGACAAAGGAAAGGTCACAGCACATTTCTGAGAGTTCGTGAAGATTCAGGAACAGAATCCTTCAGTTTATGTGTTACAGAAGTTTTTTCAAAAATATCAACTATGTGTTTCCTTTACTAAGACTGGGACCTAATCAAAACCTGCTAATCACATTTAAAAAATACATTTTAATTTTAATTTAAAAATAATTTTTAAGTGGAGTTATGTAAAGTTGCCAAAGTACTGATTTGGTTCCAGCCTTAGTTATGGCCTTTTATGAATAAAAGTCATATTCGGATAATATCTGATTAATAGGAACAGCAACAACAGACACATAACAACCCTTTTCCCGAAAAAGTTAATGCAAACATCATGGCGAAATAAGCGATAAATTGGTAACTGACACAACAATCAAATAATAATTTTTCGTGTCGTTTTTTCTATCAAAGTTAACATGTAATTAGAAGAAATGTCCACAACACATATGTATTTTGTACGTGTTATGGACAGCTCCAGAAATTTTTGGTGGTTTTAAAGATAACCTTAAGCCTATATTTTCGGCCGCTATAATTCCCATAGACGTCAAAAACTCAATTGGCCACCCCGACTAGGATCCTGCCCTGTTATTTATACTTAACAGTAATCCTTAAATAACATTTTAATGATGTTGAATGTGTGAGGTGTTGAAGGTGGATTATGAGGTAATTAACGAAATAGTAACCTCAGGAGAGGAATGCTGGTCGGTCTTAGTCAGTAAAAGCTTTCATTCACGCAGGGGAAAAGTGAAAGCAACTTTTATTAAGAATTTAGCAGTACCAGATGTTAATAGATACGAATAAACGCGGCACTATCGACTACATATCGTGTTCATGTATGTATAATATGTATAATTATTTTAAATAAGTGCCTTTGTTTTTTAAAAATGTATCTATATAAGTATATATATTAATTTTCTCTTAAAACAGTTTTTAAAACGTTTTTATAGTGTACGTTATGGTGAGATTTTTCCAAACGGAGCAGTAATGAGATTTCTTCCTGGTAAAACAACCGATTCAAAATAATTAACTTAGAATTTGTTAGAATCGCACAGTTCAAATGGACGATAGAAGTATTTTGAGTTATTAGTATTATTAATTATTGTTGTCAGTAAAACCCGAAATGCACACTTACGGTGAAGCTACTTAAAATGTGATGGTCTGATGTTCACTCTTCTTGTGGCCTCCATGAATGGTATCCACAGCATCGACATCGTTAGCTGTAGCCTATGTAAGTCTTGTTCTTATTAGCGACAAAGTATGCTATATTATACTATTGTAATTAACTATAAAATAGAAATCCCGCAGTTTTAACATTTTTATCCACATTAGCTTGGCAATTACGAATATGGGCGGGAAAGGCGTAATTACAAGCTAACTTGAATGGGTGAATATATTCGCTTGTAGTTAGTGGCACTTTTTGTTACATTCGATCTAGTCTCTATAAGTAGACTATATTGTGTAAACAAAACGTTAGCCAAGATAACTACAGTTAAAATGGTTTGTGCCGATCATTTATTTTTCGTCCTACTAACTAAACTAATGTAACCCAAATTACGAAGTAGGCTATGCTACGCAGACTGCTTGTCTGCATCTGTGATAGTGATTCTGGTTCACCGCTGCTGGACATTCCTCTCTGATGCCTGCTATACAGATTAAACAGCTTTACGTATATCGATCATGACACAAATTATAATTTTGTATATTTCATTCGTGTAAAAGGACCTGCCAGACTACTTGATATAGTATAGAAAACAAGCCGCTTTGCGACGTCAGGCGGTGAATTATTGGGATATGACACAGGTAGACATAGTTTAGTGACAGTTGGCCAATTTATAACCAAAAAAGAAAAGAAATCATGAACTTTGAAATAAGGAAGAAATATCTGCTTCCTATTAAACAGGGAAAGTTACTCTGAGCAGAATTATTTAACGTGTCACTTTGGTATAAATTTTGGCCTCTAATTCTGTCACAAAAAATAATAATATTGGTTATCAAACTACACTTGTACGTATAATTTAATATATGAATAGATAAGCACTAATGCTAAGCGACAGAGATTGGTTGGAGTCAATCATTAAAAAAATGAATGGGTTTTTACTAGCAATTCTCCGAAAACTGCGTGTCTGTTAAAAGGTAATTATTTAGAGCGCTGTTCTTGAGTCAGAGAGGTTCCTAGTAATGTGTGTTTCACGATTAACTTGATGCATTGCCCTTTGTTAATAGAGCCATTCAGGTTTGTTGGTTTTTCTTTATGTTCGGGAACGTTTTATGCGTTAATATTTTCGCAATTTCCCCCACGGGGGATAAAAAATGTACTACCCAGTGAAGAAGCCAATAAATACGACTAGTTAAAAATAACAATTTTATCGATGTTTTATATGTAATCATAAATAAATTACAATCCTCGGTCACACCTAAAATTAATCAAACGCTTATTACAGTTTATTTATATTAACGTGGCCGTTTTTTTGTCGTTGTTGTTTTTACGTATTCATTTTCCGTTAAAGTGCGAAATGATTAACAAAGGCCTCGTAAATGTTTACCATCCTTCACCTGCACTGCGCTATTTTAGAAATCAAAGTCAAAACGTATTTCGTTTTATTTTCATTACCTCACCATCGAAACACGTGGTTAATTAATGTAATAAACTTTATCTGTGTTATTCAAAGGCTATAAAAGACTCAGCCATTTGGAAAATTGATTGATATATTCAATTAATGTATTAAGTAGATTCAGTTAAATATTACAAATATTTTAACCACCTCGAATAGTCTTCATCTCTACATGCCATTGCATGCATACACAATCCCGGCAGTTTCGTGATCTTAAATAATTGTAAAATGTAGGAGAATGTTTTTCAGTTTGGGAAAGATTTTTAAGATTAAACGTAGCTTTCTCTCTTAATAAAGTTTAGTTACATTTTAACAAGCAAAGACGGATCTTAGTATACAAATCAAAACTGGAAGATCTTTTTATCAAACTGCTCTTGAAATTACTTTAACTTAATGATAGAACAGAACAGCGTTTATTTCACCTTTTTTAAAGTGAAAATCCGTTTATATATTTAAGTGGTGAAAACACTAGTGAAATCTCGAATTGGGAATAAATATTTAAATATCACAGCTTCTTTTGTAAAAAAAAAAAAATGTATCAAGTGTGTTTTAATTTATTACGAAAACTAACTGTGAACTAAGGATTTTCAACTGGCCGTTGGTACCTACAATATTCACAGCTTCAGACAGGAGACAAATGAAGACAATTTAAAGATTGCTTGTATCTTTATTTCTTTACCCGAGCCACCTATAACCCACTGCACCTACTAAAAAGAAAGAGACAAACAGAAAGATTAAAATATTGAATATTATAATATTTTTTAACATATCTGTTCGAATTAGCTTTGTGTAATTTATCTTATTTCTCCATTCCACACTTTAGAAAGTTATCACACAAGTTGGTTAGGGTAGCTGTGAACTCACTTATGAAACATGCTGTTGTTATTGCTACAACTATTGTTAATTATTAAGGGTTACTCAGTAAACCTTATTTAAATGATTAATACTTTATGTCATACGTTTTCGTAGTAATAGGGAAAGCATATTATTATATATTCATGATCACCGAATAACATGGGCAGGAAACTTCTTTTTTATTAAGTTTTTAGTGTGTTTACAAATTTTCATTTTACAGCAGAATATAAACATTTTGAAAACAGATACAACACCAAAACAAAAAATTAAATAAAGAAGTGGACCCGGAATGGAGGTAGACAAAGAGAAACTAGATTGAGTATGTTAGGGACAATTTCCTGTTTTAAAGTGGTCTTAATATCTCTTAATAAAAGTTGATATGGGTGGGTAAGGCAGTGTTCTTCCAGTTACAAAATGTTGGCCTGTTGTTTGGATATATGCGCATTTCAGCAGAGATAATTCCGAAAAAATGAAGGGGAAACTGGGATAGTTTTAAAAATATATTTATTTGGGAGAAGCAATCAAAAATATTTTTTCCAGTCAGATGTCATATAAAGACAAGATCAGAATGTATTGATTAGGGTTGCTGGAGCAGAGCTGCGTCGATCACAAGTCAGTGCAAGAGTTCTGAACTTTTTTCCCCCCTTAGTTAGTTGTTTAAAGTCTGAGAGACAGTTAGGAAAATGTCTTAAATGGCTTGCAGTATTTTAAAGCTAAAATTATCAGAAAGAAACATTTTTATTGTGACTTTAAATGGAACATTTTAACTTGTCTCTTTTAATTGTTGCTGTTACCTTCAAACCCTTATTTTCCATTAGAGTATATGATGCCCTAGAATAACTTTACAGCATTGCATTTCTGTACCATGGGACATTGGATAACCTGCACACATAATAGGATATGTTTTATCCATCAGTATACGCTTGGTGTGACTTATTTAGCTGGACTCCACCATAAAAGATTTTCATTTCAGATGACTGGGCAGTGGTCACCTAATATTTAGCAACATGTTAAATGTATTTAAATTTTTATATAGCAATAGATATTCAAGTAACAAGAAAATGTTTGGTATATATTACCCGTAGCCTTAATTTTCTCAATAAACAAAAAAAAAAACCCATAAAGATTATTTTGTAAGTATTCAATTTCCGGTTATCTTGGGTATGCATGTTCTATGCCTATCAAGTGATATAAAAAATATAACGGAAATGGTTTTTTTGTTTTCAAGAATTTTTAGATTTCGATAACATATAGAGGATGCTCTTCAGTTTTAGGTTAACTTAAACACACTATAATAAAGTTTGGTTAAATTATATCTCTTTTACTTATATCTCCACTTAAAAACTTACAATGTACAATGTAATTATTATTTTGTATTATTAATACTAAAATACAGTCTGAATGTAATTTATTATTCAATTCAACTAAATTGTGTTCGTAAAAAAATGTTTATTTCTCTAAAACAATTTCAGATCAATTAACATAACAATACCACTGGCTCAAACTCCAATGTATAAGTTAGATCACATGTTTTTTAGATAATTGTAATGCATTTCTTGGTTATTAGTTATTGCCCTCCGCTTCTTTGAGAGGGGAAGGAGGTGGAAATCTACATAAAGTTTCGATGATGTTTAGAACTGCTGATTTGGGAGGGCCAACTGAAGGTGTTTGACTTCATCCTGGTGTTCGTGAAACCAATCGGTTAACCGGTATGTATGGGGAAGTGTCGTCTTGGAATACGGGAACATCTTGAGGAAGCAACGTTTGCACCATAGGGTGCAACTGGTTGGCTAAAATGGCTGCGTATTCCTTGGCTGTAATTCTACCATGCAGAATAATAATCAGACCCAATGACTCCCACGAGATGGCAGCCCGTATCGTAATAGATCCGCCACCATGTTTAACAGCTGGGAACAGGCAGTGTGGGTTGAAGGTTTCCTTTGACTTTCTCCAAACATAAACAGATGTAGGAAAAAGAGTAAAAGACGACTCTTTAGACCGTATCACTGTCTTCCACCGGGTTCTACTAAACAGATTTCGTGATGCAGTTTCTTTTCCTTGTTTGGCGTATGCAGTCCTGGTCTTCGATACCATTGCCACATTTAATCATTTAGCAGTTTCTTTGACTGACACACCTGCAATTTGGGTACCAACCTGCTTCAAAATCTGTTAGATCGCCAAAGTTGCTTTAGAATCTCACATATCACTGTGTTGATTTTAAGATATCTTTTATAGCAGAAATATGTTGGTAGTTAGTATTGAAATTAATATGAAACACATGCATAGAATTTGTTTCAATTGCAATCTGGTTACTTCAAAATACAAGTCTTTTTTTCAATTGCTTTTCAATTGCTTTCTCTACCGCTTGCGTATGTGTGTGATTAAAAATGTCCTTCAACCAACTTTGTTTTGAGTTAACAATGCATTTTATCTTAAGATGAAAATTACTTATCCGGTAATGAGCAACTTTTTCTGCGTATGAGTAAATGCAGATCCCTGTTAATTTACATACAGCTAATTATGCAATCAGTTTGTATCAGTTATAACTAGTAGAATTTTGGTCTTTGCAATACTTAATTGTACAGTAAAATGCATACGCTTAAACTTTAAATATTTTACATCAGGTTTTGGGTTCAATATTTACGGTTGTGTTTCTGTAGGTTTGATAAGCATACTTGAAAAGCAGAAATCAAGTCTTGTAAAAATAGAGGTCTTGGAACAGATTACCTCTGGGACCGTAAGAGCTGTTCCCGTTAATGTGAGACCTATCGAGTGGCCATCCCACCGGACCGAATCACACTTCCCTATCCATGGATCCGTTACCTTCTTCAGAGCTCCAAGTGGTGTGTCACGGCCACGAGCGTGCATGACGTGCGCTTGACCTGGGAGGAAGACCTGGAGATGTAACTATGCCTATGTGTTTTGTGTCTCTGAGGACGAGCAGAAAAACCAGGAAGTCTTCCTCAGCGAGTGTATGTCAGAATTCCATCCGCTGATATATGCACTGTGTGCAGTGAAGTAAAAAGGGTTGCCGTGGTTTCTCCTGCATCCCATCAGCACTGTACGTGTCATCCCGATGGGGCGGCAGGAGGAAATATTAGGTGACGCGTCGGTGTTCAAGAGGCCGCGCAGTGTTATTGCTGATACCGTCTCCCGCTCCTGTCATCTCTATCGCCCTGTCAGGTCCACCTCGCTCACGCACTCGGCCACATCTGCAATCATTGCTGTTCCTGCGTCGACATATGGAACCATCAGGAGTTTTTCGATTCATTTCCATCATATTTAAAGGAAATGCAAAAATCTCTCTGCGCAAGGCGCCGCACGCAGTATGCTTACATACCTCTCCCGGTCGCTTTGAACTCGCAAGCATAAATCCTTTACCAAAAAAGGCCGTTTGCGAAGATCAACAAACGGCCTTGGCGTTGCTTCTGAGGCATGCCGTGTCACACCATCACAACATATCACAGTGTGCTTCAGAAGAAATTCCAGGTCCACATGAAATGCTTGGAGGGAGCAGAGCCATGATCGTTTCAGTCTGGAGGATCGCAGGTAGATCAAGGTGATCAAATGAATCACCGTGGAGAGGAGCTTAGGGAAAGGGTTGGATGTGGAAGTGTCTAAGCAAGGGAGCGGAGTGAAAGTTCACGGGAAGTAAGGCCTCTTAGGAAAACCACTACACACGTACGGCTCAATTAAGAGTTTTTACAGCAGTTAAGATGTGGTTTATCGGGTGAAATAAATATTCTGTGACTCTGAGGATTCCTCTGGTTATAAAGTAAAGCACGGGGTCATGTTAGCAGGTCTGTGAGCAGGTTCAGATATGTAGTTGTGTTCCCTGACATGACTTACAAAATGCCCTCAAGTCTAACTCAAGTCTAATTCATCGACTTTTCTGCTGAATGCTTTATTTTACTACATGAAGCTGACAGTGTGGTTTAAGCCGTCTCAGGCTCAAAGAGGAAAGTTCGTATAACTGCCACCCCCAGCCACATAAACAGTTTACAGTCTGCTTCGAAACCAAATAAAGAAACAGTAGACGGGTCAATCTTGCCTACAGGTATTCCTTGTGGTTCCTGCTATGAGAATGGAAGAGCGAGGAATTACTTTTACCTAACTTAACCGTATCACTCTGTCACAATTTGCTGTACTGTTAAATTAACAAACATTTTAGTACTAGGGTCAACAGCTTGAAGGTGGTTTACTGTTGAACTAAGGTAACAGTTTATAACATTAATGTATTGAATGGTCAAAATTGACTGTATTTATTGTTGTTTTTATAGACATTTTTACCGTGCATTTCTCAGCCTCATGTTATTTAGATTTTAAACTGAATGTTTTAAACTAAGTTATTAAAATTTTGATTTAGGCATTACTGCAGCGTGCATTTGATCATTTACGAAAAAGAGCTAAATGTAAATTGGAAGTTAAGTAAATGGGAATACTGAATTTGGACCTTGGGCTCATGTCAAACTGATTTCGCCCTCATTATCCCTTAACTTTCTAAAGAGTGGAATTTTGTGGAAGTTAAGACCTAGCTGCTTAGTTGGATCAATTAGAAAAATACCAGGCAAGGGAAGCTCTCCTTGGCAGCCTCTGTCACAGAAAGTGCTGATTGAATGTGCTGCCATCCCAGATAGCAGGACATGCAATTATGTAACTATGGCGCCCCCCAGTGAACAGTCAAAAGTTAAAAGCAAACACAGTTTGTCTGAGAACGGCTAGACCGATAAATAGTTTTATTATATTGCAGGTTGTTTATAATTACTTTTTTCCATTCCTGTAAAGGTTCTTGTGTGTGTGTGTGTGTGTGTGTGTGTGTGTGGGGTGGGGTTTGCCTGATTGTGAGGCAGTTCCGAGTGACATAACTTTTTGTCTGACCCTAATGGCAGGTCCGTGCAGCTGAATGGGGAGCCTCTGGTTATGGTGGACGACGAGACGTTCCCGGAGCTGAAGCCGCGGACACTGCGAGCGGGACGGACCATCGCCATGCCTCCCATGGCCATTGGCTTCTACGTCATCAAGAACATCAACGCCTACGCCTGCCGCAGATAACCCACGGCCACCTCCACACCTCCCTTGTCATGCCCAACCCCACCCGCTCCCCCTCACAACGCTGAACCCAGGGAATTCTCCGTGAGTCTGGCACGGAAAGACTAGTCCTGCGTGCCTGTCAAGTGTTGCACTGAGTACCAATGAATTGTCAAACTTTTTCTGTTTTTCTGTTGTAGAAGCACCACCCTAAGACATATTTAAAGAAATTGTCTTGGAGGCAAAGTCAGGACCAAAAGAGCGGTTAACAAGAAACCTAGGCCAAACACAGAACGGAGTATCAACCTTTTCTCAGCGGTATTGTTTTCATTGGTAGGGAGAGACAAAAACGAAAGTTACCGATAATGGGTAGCAAGGCTTTTTATTTTATTTTATGTAAGCCTGGCTTGGTGTGTATATTTTACTTTGTTCAAACTTTGTTGTCCTTGGTTCAACTTTTTTTTAATTTGCTGTCTTCAAAAAACGTCACTTTATAAAAAAAAATTTTGGCCATGCCGTTCCATTCCAGCGAATTCAGTTCTTACCGATTAATCTGATAACGAAATTGCCAATATTCCTGGTAAACGTAGCCAGCCCACTCTGGTTCAACTTCTCCACTCCGCAGAAACAAAGAACCGCAAATTCCTGTTTAAGTCGGCAGCCTGAGCCATACCATGGCTTAAATTGAATTAAAAGCCTGTTAAAGTGGATACTGCTGCTGCCGCCCGTGAGCCGTGCAAGCTGTCCTCTTTCCCAGCGTCCCTCAGAGAAACCCTCGCAGGGGAACAGAAGGGGATCGTCAAGGCCGAAGAGCAAACTGAGGGTTTCCAGGGGAAAAGTAAGTCGCTCTTCCCGCCCATGTCTTTCTGTTTATCTTGGTGTTGTAAATTCAAGTCTAGCCTTGCAAAATAACTGTCGCTTTAATTTACATGCCTACTTAAATAACTTCCAACATTGGTCTACACTCAAAGGGCTGCTCTGAAGAATAAATGGAAAACACAGTTGTTCCCCCCCCCCCATTTTTGCAATGTTTCTAGACTGAACTCATTATAAGAAACTGCAGAAGGCTGCAGAACAGTCATAGCTGAAGAATTGTGCCAGGGTTCAAGGCAGCATTGTATTGTATTATACGAAAACAATAGAAACTGTCTTTATGATTGGGTTGAGGTGCGTAGGTCCACCTGCCCGGGTGAAAAGACTGTAACCATACTCATTAGAATGCGAACGGGGCTGCAGTTGTCTTTTCCTTCCCAGTAATGAGTCAGTCGTAGACTCTAGTTTAGGCTGCACAGTGGCGGCAAAGGCTGCGTTAGTGCTAAGCCGGGAGAAGAAGACCCAACGCCCCAGGGGTAAACGCAGTCTGCCACAAAGCACAGGAGAGGAAGAGGCCCGACACCCAGTGGAGTTTCCCACGCTTCCAGAAGCGGGAGAATTCGATGTTTCGGTGGTGGGCCTGGTTGGGAGGATGGAGGCAGCTGGAGTAGGGTGGGACAATGTCACTTTCAGATACCAGCTGGATTGCTGTAAATATTTTTTACTAAATTATATTTCAGAAATTGAAAGAACATCTATCTATATATATATATATATATATATATATGTATATGTATATGTATATGTATATGTATATGTATATGTATGTGTGTGTGTGTGTGTGTGTGTGTGTATGTATATGTGTGTATGTATGTTCGTGGTATCCATAGCAACCCAGAGCTACCAGCTAGCCCAGGCCATTGGGGACAACGTGACGCCTCCCACTGTCCGTCAGGCCGCAACATCCTACGGCTGAGTTAATTGCTGCTTGTCTGGTGCAGACAATTGTACAGGCGTTTGCGTCATGCTGCTTCCTGTTTAAAGGGAAATTATTATTTCGTACAGAATATTTTTGTACAGTTCATGTATCATCTAATCCAAATATGTACTGTATATATTAAAAAAAACATGTTGATGTTTTTTTAAACGTTAAATTTCATATATTTTAAATTAAATGAATTAAATGTGTGAAATTTTTGTTTTGTCGGAGGGTTTTAAAGCATTAAAATGATATTTTAAGCCGTGTGGAAATTTCTTGTACCTGTCCATAGGGATGAAGTTCAATGGGACAACATTACACGATTACAAATAATGTTGTCACTCCCTGTAATGACTACAATGCTCGTGCAAAAAACTGTGCACAGCATGTGTGCCTCAGACCTTCAAAGACTCTCCTCACACTGTGTCACTAAGAAGGAAGTAGCTTCAAACTGGGTTTGGCAATAGGTCACGTTAATGATTGGGTTGTACCATGTTCAGAGTTGCAGGGTTGTCTAGTGCCTGACATGTGTACGGAACATCATTCTCCTGTTTGGTTTTAATTATTTTTTTAATTGTTTATGTGGAGTTGTTCATATTTTCTTTTCTTTTTTTAAAGAACATTATTTTTTGTGAAAAAAATATATGATGGAATATTATTTTTTGTTAAAAAATGTATACAGTAATAATAAAGTGATTTCAGGAATTTTAGCCTGCTTTTTCCCCTTCTGATTTAGTTGTGTTCCATGAGTGTTCAGGAATCCTGAGACAGACGCTAGCAATGAAATACATTCCCAAATAAACGACTGGCCTGCAATGCGAACATACGCTCACTTTGTGCTTTATTAGCCTGCACTGTGAACATTGCTGTGGTCTGGAATCAGTCAGCGATCTGTTTACTAATACCATCTGAAAAGGAGCATCCTGTGTCCTGTTCAGATGGCTTTTAACAAGACTATGAAAACCTACTGTCCAAATACTTGTTTTTGAAAGCTTATATACAAATCTCAACAATGTATCGGTTTATGTATCTGACACAGTCTTAAGAGACACTAACTATATATATATGTGTGTGTGTGTGTGTGTGTGTGTGTGTGTGTGTATACACGTGGTATTGAGCTCATTTTGAGCTAATTTATCTAGT
>JAOVYW010031559.1:15914-29152 GCA_025775045.1 Hiodon tergisus
TGTGTGTGTGTGTGTGTGTGTGTGTGTGTGTGTGTATACACGTGGTATTGAGCTCATTTTGAGCTAATTTATCTAGTGGCCTAATGTTTGATTAGACGGCAGTTAGACGAAACACACCTTTATGGACCAATAAAGATACCCATGGGGGGGTGGATTAAAGGTATTAGTTGTTTGGAGCACATGTTCAGGAGTGGGAACGTCAGGGGATGAAAGGACACCGGGTTCTTTGTGATTTAACCTGCACTGCAGCACAAAGGGGAGCAGAAATAAATTGTGACAGTGAGAGGCAATCGGAAACCCCAGCCCGGGCTTTATGTCCCTTCAGGTTGAGAGAGTGGCTGACAACTGACTAGCCTTCAAAGGGCCCGCACGCCTGCTGGCCCGGCGCTGTAGGGATCACAGAGAGAAAGAGCCCGTCCAGGCAGCCGGGGGTTGAGCGGGGCCCAGCAGATGTTTTCAGCAGCTGGGCGCAGCCTTTGTTGTGGGCAGTGAGAGCATTGTCTTGTCAGGGCAATGTCGTGAACCGGGCCTGATGGGAAACATTTGCGCTTGGCGAGCTCTGCAGCCATGGTGCGCTTCCTTAAAGAGTCTGGGCCCGGTCGGGAGAGGGTAACCGACACCAGCCTCAATTCTGTCTTAAACAAGCAGCGAAGGAGGTTCAAGGAGAGGAAGACTGGGGCGGAGGGGCAGTTGGAGGACGACGGAACCCCAAAGAGGCTGCTTCGTTTAATTTTCGGTCCCGAGCAACCCTGGAATCTCCCGACTCAACAGTAACTGCAGATGCAGACTTGGAAATGGATTTATCGTTTTAGGTCGGTTGTCTCCCTCAGCAATATGAATCTTATCATAACAAATGTAAAACTTTTACTGACTCCGGATCAAATTCATTATGAAGCCAAATAGGAAATAACATTTTTGGGAGCTGGCACGTAATTCTACATTTAGTCAGTTAGCTCTGGCTTGTTCACAGTGTTTATTAAAAATATTCAATAAGCCATGTTTCCATAACAACCTCAACACATATAAAATAGCATGGCAAGACTATATGCTGCTGTATTTTAATAATTTATTTTAAATACTTCCTTTACTAATGGCACCACTCATTACAAAAGCCTAGATAAAATATGGAATGTGTCGTGTTTTGAACTGCTAATTCACAAATATCCGTTTGAATTCAGAAATAAGCTTAAAGGGTCAAGCGCTTTGGTTAAGCGAGCCAATTTTGTTCACTGGTAAACAGATGTCTGGCTTATTCACACTCGAATTAAAGTGTATCATACTGTCACAAAACAATCTTTTAGTTTGGAGCATGTCTTCTTAATGAATCAACTGTTGATTTCTGAACAGTTTTCTGGCTTCCAGGGAAACCCGGGAATTAATCCGCTTGCTGAACAGCATTCATGTCAATCAAGGTAACCATGGTTACATCTTGTGTATTTGGAAGGTCACACCTGCGTGTGCTCACTGACAGTTACATGTTTACAATAATGGTTGGTTTTAAGATACCAGCTTGAAATATATCACGTTTCATTCTGTTTTCTGTCATTATAACCGTAGCTGTCTCCATACAATTAAACAGAACTGGACCTCAGCCCAGTGTTCTGTACAGAGCCAAGGTACCATTGCATGACAAGCTCTCCTTAGCCATGTTAACTGTTACCAAGCCTTGCACGAAACTGTTTATATTCTGAGACCATTTGGAGCATAGAGGCCTATCTCCCCACTTCAGCTCCGACAAAGAATTCTTTGGTGTTTACATTGTGTATACAGTAGTCAGCTCCAATAAACCCTGTGAGCTTGTCACTCCTGTAAACTCACGGAGGAGATTCCTGACGCTGCTGAGTTCCTGCAGCCTATATAGACAGTTTGACCAATGCATGGTTAAAAAAAACATCAATATTTATTCAAAGATGGAGAAAGAATAAAACAGGCGTCTCTTTCATTCCCTCCAGGCATAGAGAAGCTCACTGCCGTATGGCAGTCCTGAGATGGCTTCCAATGTCTGTGTGCTACTTTTCCCATTAGGTTTAAGGCTCAAGATGTGTATGTTCTTTGCTTTAAAACAATTACCCTTCATTTAGTTTAAAGGATTAAGGGGTATCTTCACAAGAGCAATTTGTAATGCTTGTTTAAAGCATAACCGGAACATCCCTAGAAGCCTACTAAATCTCGGTGGAGACACGTATAGACATAACAAATTAACGTAGAGCTAGGTCATTTTCATTTAAAAAGGTCTCATCTTGAGACCTATGATTTATAATAACATTCCTTCATTTAAACCAGTTTGAAATCATTAACGTAATGATGTATTGAGAAACAGACATTGTCTCTGAAACTAAATGAAGAGCTTGTGTAAATATGATTTCGATTTGTGAAACAAACAAAAAATTAAATGTGAAAAAGGGAACACTACCTTGGTGAAGAATAAGGGCTGTTTTTTTTTGTATCTTAACTAACACCATGACTCATTGGCTTAACATTAGTAGTTGACCGGTTGCAATAACCTATAAATATGCTATGTACTTAGTATATGTAATATGTAGTATGCATGTGTATTGTAAGTATGTAAATGTCTACAAGTAAATCTAAGTAAGAAAATAATCCATGACCGGGGGGGGGGTATTTTCTTACCCCCATTCTTTTTCTTTCCGATGTCAGAAAAATCGATAAACGATTACTGCATTGAATAAAATACTTTAAATTTCTTAATTCAATTAAAAAAAAATAAACCTAAACTGAACTGTTGAAGTGGGTTTTCTGGCTAAGCTGGATTGGCTGTCACCACGGGTTACCTATCAGAGCAAACGAAGGAGTCAGGCATCCGTTTCTAAAGAGTTTATTGTGGCTGGAGATACCAGGTAGAAAGAGAAAAAGTAGTAAAAGGCTAGTGCTAAAGGAGTGTTTGATGGTAAAGGATGGATGTGTAGCAAAGATATGTGTGGCATAGATCGTCACTGCACTGCCAGCTGTGAGCCAGCTGTTCCCCTGCAATTTCTGTCTCTGCTGCACATCTGGCAGGTATGTCTGTGTGAAGTGCACCCAGAAGGGATCTGCCAACACCTGGCTACATCCACCCAATGGCCCTGCATCTGCAGCATGGACGATTCAGACCGCCTCATCAGAAGACAGTTAGGGGTTACGTGGTCCAGATCTGATGACACATGTCCCAGGTAGTTCAGAATCCCCTCTATCCGAACGGTCCAAAACACCTCCTCAGACTCTGATTACACTTCCAGGGAAACCTGCAGCGCATTCATCACAGAACGTCTCTCCCGTTCCCATACACCACCAAAATGTGCTGCATTAGGAGGATTGAACTGAAACTCAATCCTCTGTTTTCGCCAGTTATCCGAATGGCGCCCCCCTTCTGGAGATACATATCCTCAGAGCCATCAAAAAAGAATTGCAGAGGAGGTCGAGGTGCACACATCTGGCAGTGATGCCCCATCTCTTGTCTGTTCTGCAACCTACTGTCACGTCACATTGTCCAAAGCAGTCCATACCAGTCAAATAAAAGGCAGACTCGTGCAGCAGGAGGTTGGCTGGAGGTAAGTCTGCCATCCTATCAGCACGCCTTTGCCTGCATTTGCTGCTGTGATGCTGGTGCTTTGTGAAGTGCCTCCCGGCCACACAGGATCCAGAGTTTTCCAGAAAAACCTCTCTCACAGCCCCGGGTGGCACCGCCTTCCATCGTGTTGCTTTACGACGAGCCGAGCCACTGGGTGCGTCGAGAATGTTCACTACTTACTTCCAGCTGATCGCTTAGGCGGAGTTGACCACCGACGTGGATCATTCCCATGGACACGTCCAGCCTGGGAGGGTTAGACATATCGGACGTCCCATGAAGGGCTAACATCTTAAACTGATTAGAACTTGGAAGGCAAGGATTGCTGTTAGCCTGCAACAGTCCACTGAAACTGTCTCTCTCCGTAGCTCTGCAGCCTCTTCCAGAACCTGCTCAGGCGGTGCGAGGGTCCATTCCTCCAGGAAAAACCGGTCCCCGTCTCCATCGTTGTCAGGCTGGTCTACTCTCTCAGAGTCTTGGCCCACGTGATGTCGTCAGCAGGTTTGTTTGCAGAATCCAGGGAACGGCAGGATTTCAGGCTTTCACGGACAGTAAAGACTGCGTAGTTCGCCTTTGCTGGTCGGGTCGTGGAAGCCAGCTTGGTGTCCCCTGGCTCAGACTGACCCGCTCCACGGAGGATCATCATCGCCCGCTGCATCCCATTGGCTAGTGGCTGCAAATGCTTCCAGTCTCTTGTCTGGGCTGACATTTTTGCTTCCACCTGGAGCTAGTTGGACCAGCGAGGAGGGTGTAGGACATCAGCTGCCTGGACATATTGATGTACCTGTTTTTTTACCCCCTGTAGTGCTTTGCAGGCAGCTTTTTCAACGATCTCTCGACATATGAGGCACAAGTTCAGTTCTGCTTGACCCAGGCCCCCCCCAAAGTCTGCAAGAGTCCCACAAACGCATGGCTGCGGAGTTAATGCATCCAGACACACACGCAACTCAAAATGTCTTCACCGAGGACAAAAACCTCAAAATCAAACAAATCTATCAGTGAAGCACCAACCCACATAGTGTATATTTACTCAAAACAAGAAGAAGAAAAATAAAAACCTAAGAAAAAAAACCCCAGATCCATTCTTTTGAGTTGTGTGTGTGTGCCTGGACGGTACATGAAATGTAACTGTATTTCTTTCACATGCAGATCACAAATTAACTATTTGTTTCATTTCAATTTTTTCTAAACTTATTAATATAATCCTCCAGCGCACATTGCCCTATAATACATTCCAAACAACGCATACTTTGTACATTAAATTATTTATTTTTTTAATCAGAAAGATAAAACAAGAAATCTAAAATAAACATTAAATCAATTTTTTACACCTCCCTGGTAGTCTATTTAGCTTTAAAATAAGACATTTCTGAAACATACATGCAAAATACGTGTATTGGTACCACTTGCAATGCACAGCCGTACATTAATTTATGGCTATGGGTGCAGCACACCTGTACAGTCCCTTTATTCTCACACAAGTTAATACTTTTTAATATGTTAAAAAGTACAAAAAATTTTTTATTTCCGTTCCTTCCGATGAAATATGACCGAGACCGAAATCCTGAAGTTATGAGAGTATTTTCTACCATAGCTGCCTGTGTCACGTTGCAGCGTCGAGGTCACATGACACAAAATCGAATCTGTTGCGGAAGTGGACAGTTTCTGTAAATAAATAGTGCGGTGGTCATTACATGAAATGACATTATCATCATTAATGCATAAATTCACAGCCAAGAGATTACATTTTATTAGCGTCACAACAAAAACAAACTTGAAAAGGCGTAAGTTGTAACTTACTACACTGTTTTTATTTTCCTGTTTGCCTTAATTAGTGAGAAACTCGTGTTTCCTAAATTGGCTGTTGCTGTATACGTGGGCTGTTGACGCTTTGGGAGGTTTTGGGGAAAAGTTTTGAGTGGCTCACGCGCTTCATCTTATGACTGTACACGCTTGGCTAAGCTACTTGGATAAAAGGTTAGGTAATCCTTTCGCAGGAATTCTCATGGTATTGTGTGGAAATGTGTGTGATAGCGCCAACTCTGCTTGGAAGTTAAAGTTTATCGAACGTTATCTTAGTTTACTAAGCCCAGTAATGTTGTAAAAACAAAAGCTTTCTGCTGCCGCGCCTCAAAATTTAGGTTTTGTCATTTTGGTTGGGGGATTTATTTATTTTTAAAACCAAATCTCCTCTCCAGATGAAGTGCCTGCTGGTAGCAAGTGAGAGCGCCGAGGTTCTTTTCTACTGGACCGACCCTGAGTTTGAGCAGAGCATTCAAGAGCAGTACGGAGCCTCTCAGGAACCAGGGGAAAGGGTAACGATTTCCTCAAATATTCTCAAAGTGTTTCCCAAATCATGGGTCAGTGGCCGAGTGTGTTTGCTGGCGTTTCCTAATTAGGTTTGCTTGTTGAGTTGTTTATTGTAAAATCGAGTCAACAATTTTTGCTCTGTTTCTTCCTGACATAACATAACATAAAACCGCATTCTCACTGGTTTTGTCTTTACAAATGAATGAAATAGTTCAAGGATATTCTCTATTCTATTTTCGCTCTTAGCCTCCAGCTTTTGAAGACTGCATCAACACGCTGTTTGCCCCCATCATCATTTCCTGTAGCACTTTGGTTGACCGGATTGGTGACAGCTACACCTCTTTCAGCACTGAGAATGATCACGTCTACGTCATACACCAGGTGTTTTACATTTTTGCTGACATTTTAAACCGTGTATCAAATAAAACTTAGAAGCTCTGACTGATGTGGATGCATTTATTTACTTTTTTTCTGAATTTAATCATGTTTTCGTTTTGAGAAGATGAAGTAAATAAAGTAAATAAAATGATCTATTTCAATTCCAGTTTGAGGAGTGTCTGTATATCGCCGTTAATGGTGATGGGGACGAGAGCGAAGAGGACATGAAGAGGACGATCTATGTAATGAAGAAGTTGACCGAAGTTCATTTTGGGATAGTGACGCTCAGCAGCGCCCTCTTGAGGAAAGAGTAGGTGACGTTGTTATTTCCTGGGGTGGTTAACCTGAAGACACATTTGGCGATATAATGAATCTGGTCAGCAATATTCCTGGAAATATTTTGCCTATACCAGATTGAGAAATTTACTTCTTAGTTCATTTTTTATCTTAAGTTGGCAACAGAGTAAACGGTCTGATGCTTGTTGGCCAGAATGGTTCAAATTAACCGGCTTTTATTAATCTACCGCCTGTTTTTATGGGATTCTGCTTTAAGATGAATAATTTACAACACTTTTCCCCAAATATTAAGTACCTTTAAAAAAGTATTTGATCGTGATAATCTCTTGTTTTCCACTCAAGACTCCGCCCCCAAGACACGGATCAAAGAAACCGCTTGTGGAAGAAGCTGCAAAGCCTTCTGGTGACCTACAGGCGACTGAGAGGGCAGGACCAGAGCTTTATGGTGGAGGTAGGATTTGCCAATTGAAACGACTGCAAGTGAGGCGCTGTGGATTGTTAAGTCACTCCTGTCTCTCTCTTACCCCCCCCCCCCCCAAGGCGGTGGAAAGACTCATCCACCCAACTCTCTGTGAGCAGTGCATCGAGTTTCTGGAACGGCGGCTGGTCCAGCAGATCAACAGCAGTGTGGAGCGGGCGGGGGAGGACGTCCTGCATGCCTTCATCCTGGTGCACACCAAGCTGCTGGCTTTCTTCTCCAGGTAATCCTGCCGGACTGGGGATGTGATACTCCTCAATACGCAGGGCTCAGTCCATATGCCGAGGATCTGCTCACCTTCCACCCTGAGTGATGGCTACCCTTTGGAAACCGGCAGCTAAGTCTGTATGCCACTTTGTTTGTTCATTTAAAGAGGATTGTGGTTTTTAGTTATTTCTGATGATCTGTCTGTAGTCGAAACGCCAGCAGTCTCAATTCCTCTGACCTTCTGACCTTGATTCTGATGGTCCAGAATCAGTATCCCAGCAACGGTGACCCGGATGATGTAACTCCAGAGGTAGGTTACCTATGGTAACCTTACCTATACTTACTCTACTTTTCAACTTTTTTACAAGACTTGGATGTGCGTGACTATTCTGACGTGTTCAGTGGTGTGCCCTCTCTGTCTGTCTCTCTCCAGGACATCGACAGCAGTTCAGCCCCTGAGATTTTCTACACACCGGAACCTTCTCCCACAAACAGGGATTCAGGTGGGATTCTGCCTCTGAGCAATGAGGGCGTTGTGTCGCGGTGCCGTGTTGTGACACCCTGGTTTATGCACCAATGTGGCATTGCCTCTCAGTAGGTGCAGTCGGACGGGAGATGGACAGGCCGCCGGCCTTCCAGTTTATTGACCCAGACATTCAAGTAAGCTCTGCTGCCTTCCTGCCTGCTGCACTCACATGGTGAACACTGATGGTCACCTGCAGTCCGAGCCTCCTTAAGGGTGCCAACGTAAAGTAGGGCGTCTGTGTGGCACGATGGGAATAGTGGTAACGTCTGTGTGGCAGGGCGGGCATAATGGCGTGGGACCAGTAGATTGCAGGTTCTAATCCCAATGTGGTTTAACTTGAATTTCTTCAGTAAATATCCAGTGAAATCATACGTTATGTTGCCTGAATATTGATCTTTTCATTTTTGGAGGGGGGGGGGGGGACTGAACAACACTCCTGACAGTGGGTTAAAAAATCTATCAGTTTCTGTAACGTAGGTATTAGTCATTTTGGATAGTTCAACTAATGAACCCTTGGTAAATGACTTGGATGGCTTATTTGCAAAGTAGCATAAAGGATTTGTGCCTTTTAAGAAAAGCGATATCAATCCTTTGGGCTGCTTGGGCCAGTAATAACGATGGTGATGATCATGTTTAGAAAAAGAAGTAAACTTCTGGAGGGATTGAACAGTTGTGTGAAAGCACCCTGACTGGTGAGGAGATCAGTGGGACACTCTGGTCTGATGGTTGTGTCTGTGTCACTCTCTCTCTCTCACCTGTTATTTCTCTCGTTTGTTCATTGGAGTGCCTGCTGTGGCTAGTGTTTTTGTGACAAGTTGCTCTGATTTCAGATGGCAGAGGACAGCTTACGGACGCTGGACATTCCACCACCGGATCCTGCCACCCCCATCAGAGTCTTCCTAGAGGCCACCTCCAAGGAGGGCTTTTGTCCCATGATGCCTCACTCCATGTATTGTCTGCCACTTTGGCCTGGCATCACCTTAGTGCTTCTGACTAAGGTTGGTCTTTTATATGAATGCAAACTGTACAATGTTAACACCCCGTCAGGTCCAGGTCTATCCTTAAATTTTTTTAATATATGTATTAATTGAGCTTGTTGGCAACTTGATTCTGGAAATGGCCACAAGGTGGCAGCACCTGGCTAATGTATTATAAATTGTGCATAGAGAAAACATTTTATTAGAACTTAAAATCCACTTTAATAAATCTGTTAATAGACTCATTGTACAGTATTGAACTTGTTTGGAAAAGTAACCCGTTTGCTTTTAAATCTCATTTAAGTCTAAAATATACAAGACATTAAACAGTGAACCTCCGCTTGTTTTAAACTTTCTATTGATCCTCATTTTCCAGCAAGCATTGGATGCTGTGTATTTTTTCTGACCCTTCGCACTGTCACAGTAGGGGGCGGGAGGCAATGCAGGCACAAGCAATGTCAGGAGTAGTTGTTGTGGTTAATAATGAGTTACAACAAGGACAAGTTTGTGTTTGGTTTTCAGGGCTTCATTGGTTTGGGTTATTTATACTCTTTGTACCCAGTTTGCGTCCGAATGCTTCTGATTCTGTACGCGGCTCGTTTGGATTTGATTTATTGTTTTAAATATAAAAGATTTTTGGATCTTGTTGTATTCCGGAATATTTGTGTGTCTGGGACATATTGAGCCCTGCCCCTGGACACCCCTGGTAAAATATAACCCATCTCCCCAGATTCCCAACACCCATGTGGCCACATCCGTCTATTATTTTCTGGATGCCTTCACCTCGCTGGAGAAGAGGCTGAGCGAGGCGCAGGAGGGGGCCGCCTATACCCGCAGCCAGCCCCACCTCCACGACCTCCGCAGCAAGATGGACAAGTTCCTCCGCTCACTGGGCACCGGCGACCTGCAGGTCAGAGAGGTGGAGGCGCAGAGGGACTGTCTCCAGGGGATTGCGTGTGGGGCCAGAGACCAGATATTTTGCTGCTGAAGCAAAGAGTCTGAACTCTGGGCCGTCCCTGTCAGCAGTGGACAGCCGCGTCACATGTCACAGTGCCAGTGGTTTACCGTTTGTGTGGTGTTGTGCTAATCGCGGCGCCCGCCCCGCTAACCTCTTCTCGCCGTGCTCAGACCTCACAACTCCACAGAGCCTGGACCGAGTTCAAGAACAAGGTGTTCTCCAGAGGAGGCCCGGGCATCAGCCAGGAGTGAGTATCCTGCATCCGTGTTTGGACCAGAGAACTTTGGGGTAGATTTTCAACAGTTTGCCTACACTGATAACCGTTTGTGGATGGTGGCTCCTGTCCCCCCCCCCGCAGGCTGCTCCCCTGGTGTCGGAACATGAAGACCCAACTGTGCGCCGTGTACAGGCACTGCTTTGTGACGGAGAGCGCAGGGAACCGGCAGCGGCTGGCGCCCAGCCTGCAGGAGCGAGCTCGGGCCATAGTGCAGTATGTCTCTTGGTTCTGGATGTTGAAAAACAAGTGACACGGAGGCAGGATGTGTTGGATGTGTGCCGTTGGCGATGGCCAAGTACAAGTGTATTTAGCTACGATTGTGATTAAGTTATGTGGACGCAAGGCGCGCGTGGTTTCCTCTTCATTTTGCCATTGACGGTAAAAGCCCTCCTTCTCCTTTAACTGTTACAGAGAAAAGCTGTTGGATTGGAAAGACTTCCTGTTGGTGAAGAGCAAGAGGAACATCACTATGGTGTCATATCCTGTCAATTTGCCAAACTAGATTGTGATGGGAGGGTGTAGATCCTGCAAGGGACCTGAGCAGACATCGGGGGCTTAGAAAGAGTAGAATGTCTTTTTTTCACACTGAACAAACTTTACGTCATTTGGAATGGATGGTTTTCTACCTTAATCCTCCAGAAATCAATACTAATCACATTTCAGTTTTGATTTGATACTTTAAATTATTGTCTTCGCTTTAAGTTTTTCTTCATTCCACAATGCACTGGGTACGTTAACCCTTAACCTGGATGTCACTTACCTGGAGGAGTTTCCTGGCCTTGTGCATTTCATCTACGTGGATCGATCTGCAGGCCAAATGATTGCCCCCTCGCTTAATATCACAGACCGTGCCACCTCAGAACTGGGGAAGGGGCTGCTCGCTCACTTTGTCAAAAGCAAGGTGGGACAAATAGATTTTCTTTTCATTCCGTCATATGCCATTTTATGTTAGATTATGGTTTTATGATTATGTTTCTATCGCGTGCCTAAATGAGAAACCCGGAATTTGAGAAGTTTGAGCAGGACAAGGTGTGAAAGTGTTGGGTACGTACGCCGGTGGCGCCGGGACAGGCGCGGGAGTGACTACCCCCAAACCCCCCGCACCCCTGCAGGTGTGGAGCTTGGTTGGCATGGCGAGGCGTTACCTGCAGAAGGGCTACACCACGGCCACTCTACGGGACGGGGACTACTACTTCTGTTACTTCCTGTGGTTTGAGAACGAAACGGTACGTCGCCTCTCTTGCGTCCACACCTCTCTCACGGTGTTGAATTAGATCATATTTTTTTCCAGTTTACTTGCTTGTCTGATATTGTACATCAGATCTATTTCTATAGCTGTATATTGACCAGCGATCTTGACTGGTACCGACCAATATGTTCCGTCTTTAATTTAAACGATATGGCTTCAGGGTATTTCTGAGACATTGGCGATTTTAATTTATAATTTAATGGGAAAAATGATCGATCAACACTTTAATCCAGATAAGATGACCAAACCGTGGTTATGTGTTGGCTAATGCTATTTGACTGTCTGGCCAGGGCTACAAGTTGGACGTAGTGGAGATACCTGTCCTATCTGATGACTCTGCCCCAATAGGCATGCTGGCTTGGGATTACTACAGGTACAGTCCAGTTTAAACACCTGATTTTGTATTGTCTGCAGTAATTATCATAGTGTCAAATTCCTTGCTCGCTGCAGAGCCGTTTGAGTAACGGAAATGGTCTCTAGCTACTCGTTTTACAAAGTAGCTACGTTGGCTATAATCCAGCAGTCATAGTGTTAAATTCTTGTTATAAGGTCTCTAATCATCACTGGCCACCCCGGATAAAGGGTGTCCTGGAGAACCACGTTGTCTGCATGCAACTTTCATGCCAACCAAATCCATTATATGGATTAGAAAGTATCTGATGTTTTCAAGTGCAAGTCAGGTACAGCGCCTCTATCGAAGGATCGAGGTCTGACCTATATAAGTGATGGAGTTTAGGGGTTAGCCTGGTGTGACGCGAGCAAGGCTTTTACACGGGGACGCCAGCCGTCCAATGACATTTTAGCTTTTAATGCGTTGCCGGGGTGACTCCCGTCCCTCCTGCCCCGCAGGAAGCTCCTGAGATACTACAGCAAGAAGCACCAGACGGAGGTGGTGAAGTGCTACGAGCTGCTGACTGTTCACCTGGGCGTCATCCCCAGCGAGTACGTCCTGCAGCACTGCTGCCAGCTGGCCCGCAAGCTGTGGGAGCCCTCCCGGATACCGCTGCTGTAGCCGCGCTCGGACGCTCCAGGCTGCCCTCTACTGTGGCGCGTGGGAACTGCCCCGGAGCCGGCCAGCTAGCTAAACTCCCAGATGTACGGTTTCATTCCCGTGGTCACAACATTCGGACCCTGCTACCCCGTTGGCTGTCTTTTTCCTTTAAGTATAGTGCCGACGTTTTCATTGCAAGAGTCCGACTTTCATTTGAGGCGAGGGATCTGATTTAAAAGATACTTTTCTTTTCTGTCAGTAATTTCCCCTTCTCTCGCGTCAACGTTACAATTTGAGGAGTGAAAATGGTCCGGAATGCATAGCTGTGGCTGTTATGTGTTTGCAGTGGTGTTTAAGAAGTACTGTGGTCACCGTAGAAGTCAAGGTAGCTAATAGATTATTTGCATATATCCATGATTAATCAGCTATGTGAACTTCATTAACTAGCTAACAGAATAAAACTTTTAAGAAAATGGCTACCTGGTTAGCTCTATGGTGTCACTACATGGACTACAATTAATATTATTAAACATGTTAACTGTCTTCTGGGTAGCTGGTAACTTTACTGGCTATCTATCTATCGCTACACCTGAGATTTGACATTGACACGCTAACCGCCACAGTAACATGTCAGCCCAAGCCAAAAACTAACCAAAGTGGGTTTTATTTTATTTTATTGTGTTTTATTTTATTTATTTATTACAGTCACATGACATCTCAAGGGGCTATTTCGTGTGTCCATGCTCTTTGCAAACTAACTTGCTTTCTATGGTAACCATGGTGGGGGACCCCAAAAAACCCCAAAATATTCTTTAACCATTCTTTAACTTCCAGCATTCATTCCAACACTACTAACTTCCAGATTTGTGTCCATTTTGACCCCTCAAATGATTGACGGAAAAATAAAAGTACTTTGTTTTCAAGGTTTCCGGGCTCTGTGGGCGAGACCTAGATATTTTGGTGGTCCGTGAAACCAAAATATCAGCTGGCTAAATCTGCTTCGGTGCTCTCTGCTGATGCTTAAG
>JAOVYW010031569.1:3688-17152 GCA_025775045.1 Hiodon tergisus
GGCAAGAGGCAGGAGAAACAAAGGGTGCTGAGTGGAAAACACAGAAGACAACGTTAGGTACAGACAAAAAATAAAGCCACAATTAGCACTCTGCAGGCCATGGCAAACTAACAAGAGTAAGTGAAACAACAAACTAGCAGGGAGTGACTGGAAGACCGGGGTTAAAATACTGCTGGGCGATGAGCTGATGGACTGCAGGTGTGTAGGCTTAATTGGAGAGGTGGAAGACATGGACTGGATGACTGGAGCCTGGAGCAACACCCCTAAACACAGACCGAGACAGAGACACAAAGAGAAAGGGACTGAAAACCGCTAGGAGGCAGCAGTGGAGGGCGTGACTAGACCTCGTAATAGTTTATCTCCATCGTACCTTAAAGCGCTTAAATGCCTTCGGGTGATAAGACAACCGAAACAGGACACAGTATTCCAGGTAAGGTCTAAGGTATTGTGTGGCTTAATATAGCTTTATAACGAAATTATATAATTTTATCCAAAAATTCTGTTAGCATTTTCATACATTTTGCGTACAACTGTTAACATGCACTTCTTGGTGAAGTTACCGTATTCATCTTGTACGTAATTTATTTAAGACCTGTATTTTTATTTATTTAATTGAAATAAAAGAATCCCAATTGCGTTCTGACTTTTTTCAAAAAACTTTTTTTTTAATTGATAAATAAATATTGTATTATACACTCTTTTTCTTTGAAGCCAATATGAAAGGTAATTTAGTTCTCATCAAAATAAATTAATAAATAACTCAATGTACAGTGACGGTTTTTAAACTAGTTGTCCACGGTCAATTAATCTTTACCAAAAAACGTTTACCTCTGTTGGCTGGAGTCGTGGTCGCTGTAATTGAGAAAGAACGGGAGTGGTTGTGCACCTGTCTGACCTGTTTTGGACACGTGACTCGACAGGAATTTGCCTGAGATTTCGGCCACGGTTAAACAAACATCGCAGAAGCACGGAGAGGATGTCGGAACCGACGAATCCTGCGGCTACGTCCTTCCCAGCTCCGACCATTTCTTTACCCATAGGGCTTGACATATTGAGAACGTATTCCGGGGCTCTGATCTGTTTGGAAATTGTGAGTATTTCGATTATATGTAGCCGGTAGTTTGTACCACTGTCTCCAATTTTTTTTTCTCTGTGAACAAAACGTTCTACTTACTTACTATATTAGCTTTACTATAATTAACCTTCTACTGTAGCGTGTACTGTAACATTCGTACTGTGGTCATTTATGTCGCCAATAACAAAATATTTATAGTAGTTAACTAAATATATCTGTTTTCTGTCGCTTTATTTTTTTGTAATGTAATCGCTTGTCGAGCAGTCAAAGGCAATATGTAAACTTTTCTGAAACGGTGAAGTAAATGCTCTACCTAGATTCACCCACGCGCCTTCTTCTTCTTCGTCATATTTACGTTGATCCTAGTGCAGTTGCCGAAAGCAACAGGTGTCACATTGTGGACTCCACCCAAATTCATTTGATTTACCGGTGCAATCTTCTGTTTTTGCAGCTCTTTGGAGGTCTGGTATGGATTCTGGTGGCCTCCTCAAATGTACCAGTGCCTCTGCTACAGGGCTGGGTGATGTTTGTTTCAGTTACCATGTTTGTCTTCTCCACTGCGTACCTTGTTGTCTTCCTCCTGGGCTTTGCAGATAGAATTAACACGGACTGGAATTTTCTGGTAAGAAGTTGTGATGTGAAAGCAAAGAATTAGGGGTCACTTTCATGTCCCGCAGCAGGTGTAACATTTTTCTTGGCACAAATCGTGAATAGCCCTTCGGCACTTGGCTTTGATTTGCATGTTTTTTTTGTCTTGGTTAGTCTGTTGTGACCAACAATGGACCACACTTCGTGTTTGCTTATTATCTTGCAGTCTTTCCGACAGTAAGTTCTGGCAGAAGGTCAGACTACTGAAATGTCCGATTGCGGTGCTACAAGGGTTCCGTTTCATGGCGTGAGTGTTGGTTTTCCATTGTAACGCACAATAACCGGAAAAGCGAGCCTTACCAGTCGGCCTGGAAACACAAGATGAGCAGAGCGCGGGTCACACCCGCGTTAAGGAAAACACCTGCCTTTTCCCCCCAACTGTATTAGTTATGGTCTTGGCATTAGCCTGCGTGTGTAAATATGACGCATGCAATGTTCAAAGGTTACTTAATTTCATTTACAACTCCTCTAGCATGTTTACACACGCATTAATTACTTATGACTTATAGCACAGGTGATGAGAGAGGTGTGTTGTAAAGACAAATATCAAGGCCCTGCTTATCTGATTGTGGCCTTATGAATTGATTTGCATGGTAAAGCACAAGAAGAACTGAGACTTCGCGAATCCGAAATTCAACGGATTCAAACAGATGATGAATCGGTTGGAAATTTCCTTGTGAATTTCAATTCATGAGCTGATTCGCAAGTTGATACAGTTTACAACCTGTGTAATATAAACCTACAATGATACATTTAATGTCAAGACTCGTACTGATACAAGATCTTGAGGAACTGCTTCATGGCAATACAAAGTTGGGTAGTTCTGAAAAAAGTACTTTCTTGGAGAACATCTGGCTGATGTTTGACAAAAACGTGAGGGTAATGCTTTTTATACAAAATTAATTACTGCTACAAAAAAGAAAAAAACTACGGGGATTTGCGTTTGAAAATCATGAATGTAATATTACGTGATGTGAAATACGTGCCTCAAGGCTGTTGGTTTTCGGTCAACCACACAGCTGACATTTGGTGCAGTTAGACACCGCTCACCGGATTAGTGTGGCACACATCGATTTTCACGTGGCGCCCTGTGTTCGTCTCGGCAGGATTTGGTGTACCACTTCACCGCACTGCTGTTCTACTTCGGTGCCTTTGTGCTCGAAGCTGCCACGACGGCTGCTAACGGACGGGCCTATGCCAATTCGACAGCCTGCATACCCAAACCGAGGGGGAACATCCTCACCGTCCTGGACGATCGCCAGTACAACATCAATGTGGCAGCTACGGTGAGTTCTTCAACGTGCCACGGGGCTGGGCCTACTTCTTCCACCTCCTTGTTTCAGGGATGTTGATAAAACTATTGTACTGAAAAGGTGGTGCTTGAACTTCATTACTGTAGCTGATTGGGTTTACAAAAAGGTTTACGTATTGTTTGAGCACATAAAGCACTGGTGAAGATCTTTATTAAGCCTCTTTATTAAGGCGTTATCGGCAGGTAATGAAGTAGACATTTAGTCCCTGTGTCGTGGAGCAGTTCGAATGACTCAGCGTTTGCTGGTGTGTTCTCACTTTTACGCTTAAGATATTGTCCGGCCTATGTAGTGAAATTAATCAATGGGTTTACGGATGTGTTACGCTGACCAAATGAATCATGGATGAGCAGGGGCACAGTGAAAAGGGGGCGAGTAAAATGCAAAATGGACGAAAACGGGATTAGGAAACGCTCTCAGTGCTTCTCTTAGCAGTCACCCGTTTCAGATTCCCAGTAATGGGGCGAAAGCATGCATGAGGTCAGACATAGCAAATCAACAACCTAGTATTTAAAGAGCCGGTTCAAAGTCCAGGGTTTGCCTGCTTCTTTCAGGCATATTCAGATTACGTGGAGTCAGCTTCTGAAGGAAGCTGCCCTCTAGGTAATCTTGGGTAATATCTGGCTAAGAGTAGAACAGGAATTTTAATTATTTTTTAATTTTTATTTTTAATAAACATCCAAGCCATGTTACTTCTAATTTCCTCCATTGGAGACATTTTTATAAAAAAATTGGGACGTCTGCTTTAACAAGTTACTGCAACTCAAGTGTTTTGTGTGTTTTTTTTTTTTTTACTGCTTTTCCAGATATTGGCATTCCTGGTGACTCTGTGCTATGGCTTCAGCATGCTCATGGGCTTCAAGCGGTGGAGGAAGTAGGCCCAGCCGACAGGAAACCCAGACTGAATTCTAACTCCACCAATGACATTACTGCAGACCGGGCTTCAGCCGTACTGTACTGACAACCAGTGAAAGTAGCAAACGTTTTTTTTTTTTTTTTTTAGTTGTTATATATACACGTTTTCATTAAAATTATTTATTCTATTGCAGGGATGCCTTCCGAGAACAAGTAGCTATCAGGCTTTTGTAGCACTGAAAGCAGCTCTATTGTGCATTTAGAAAATATTGCACATTGACAAAATGGACACAGAGGAAGCATATGTGCGATGTAAAGTGATCTTATAAAGGAATTCGTTTAAATCAGTCTGCACAACGCTACAATGTATCGTAGTGTTTATTAGTACAGTAGCCTGTGATTAACCCAAGTGGGCCAACCCACCTTATCTATGTATCAGTTAGTGTTTTGTTGCCATTGGATATGACCACCCTATTGTAATCCTTGTTTGTTTTGCACAGGTATTCCGTGCTCAAATCTTAGTATCATTTCAGTCCCCTTTTTATTTTATTTTTATTTTAAATTTTGGGATGGATTTGTCCTTAAAAAGTTTTTAGGGTGCAGACTTTGTCAGTATTTTTAGAAGTGTGTTTTTTTTTAATAAAAACAAGAATAACACACACCAGCACATATTTTAGACTGTATAGTTTATTACATTTTTCCCATTTCTAATGTTACAAAACAAAAATTTCCAGTGTTTGAAGAAAAAAAAAAGATATCAATTCCCTTCTTTGTATTTGCAATCATAATTCCATAAAACCTTATGTTGCTAATGAATTGCAGAATATCGTCTGGTATTGTTCTCTAAAAATGTTTACGCTTAGGTAGCTCATGCTTAAGTATAATACCACCACAACACCTGTGCAAATTTGTAATCATTTTTGAACCAGTGAACATGCTGAACCAGCGGTTTTCAATCCTGTTCCTGGGACCCCCCTTTTTCATTTTCTTTTTGCCAATCAATTTATTAATAATTGCCTTAGTTAATTGACCTCAGTGTGATCTGCTTTAAGTATATTGTGAAAAACCTGTTGTTATAGGTACTAAGACCACTAAGAAAATAAATATCTCCTGTGCGCTTTTTTTTTTTTTTTTTTTTGGGGGGGGGGGGGGTTATTTTTACCTTTAGAAAATAAAAATAAAAATAATTATCAAGTTAATTGGGAGTTTTTACCTGTTCAATAAATTACATTTTAAATGCTTAATAGGTCGGGTAACTGTTAAAATATGTCAGATCCAAACCCCATTATAGATTATCAATCCTGAGTGGGTTGTAAAGTGAAGTGTTTTCTCCATCACCAGGGGGCAGTCTTCTCACAGTGTAACTTTTCGTACTTGGCTTTTCAACTACAGGGCTAAAACAAGGGGGGTATTGAGAGCGAGGGGATGGGAGATCCCTTATTTGAAAGCTCTTTGCAAGCCATTTATTAAGAGGGGTAGAATGATGCTCTGGATCTGAGAGGGCTTTTGTTTCAAATATTCCACCTCTGTTTCAGTGCTGTCTCTGTGATTGAATGCGCATTTCACATGTACCCAAGAAATGGCATCTATTTCACAAGGTGGATCCCCTCTACAAAACCCTAGCATTCCGCATCAGCTGGGGCCCTGAGATGTCTTTAAAACTAGACTTTCATTGCAAAAGATATACGATCAGCTAGAATGGGCCACCAAAAAAGTTATGAAACCATTAGTAAAAGGTTATTACTTCAGTAGTAACATTAGGGACTAATGCAAAGTAATCTGCATTTTGTTTAAAAACACCGGTCTCAGTCGCACATTCAATAAACCAACAGAATAGCAGGCAGGAAACACAAAGTTCAATTATAGTCCATATGGCGAAATAGTACTTCCGTCCAGTTGATCAGTCGTCCAGAAGTAGAGTTTAGGCTCTGCCAGGGAGCAGGCTCTGCTAGGGAGCGCACGCTGCCTTAGACGCGCTGCATCTGTGCTCTGCAGAGAGCTTGCAAGTAAAAAAGCGCTGTGAACCCTTTCGATGGGAGAAACCTATGGCACTTGACAGTGTGCTGTCACTTTTAACACACTTGATCTTTTTCACCTTCTTGGCCCTGTGACCCATGCTGAAATTTCACTGTGCACTTTGTCTCACTGCACATATTTGTAGCTGACCGAGAGAAGAAAACAAAATCTGTAAAAAATGTATTTTAATAGTTGAATTGGAGCCGTTAATTGTGTGGGACTGTTTGCCCCTATGTGTGTCAGCTTGTCTCCGTGACTGAAGGTCTCCTCAATAACGGCCACCAGTGGTTTAGCGGATCGCATTGATCCAGATCAACTTTTGGTTATCAGCATAATTAGATGCAGATTTTGATCGTTCAATACAATTGAGTAAACTCTTGACTGCTTGTGGTGCAGCAAAGATGCCATTGCGGAGCAGTAATCTGTTCCCTCTCACCAAGCCGTATCTAAGTATCAATAAAGCCTGTTTGTCTGAGCACGTAACAGCCTCGCTTCTGATGTTCCTTCAGAGGCTACTGAGACGGGCTGCAGAACAGAGTTTGGCAGGACGCTTTACGATTTAAGTGCGTCCAGATTGAAGATAACTGTGGCTGGGAGCGTTTTAGTTTTGTGTGTGCACGTGGCGCGATGTTCTCTGTCTTCTCGAGAGAGAGAAAACAGGCGCCTCGCGCAACAGACGTGCTGACGGCCGCCTACAGTTCACTGGAATCGAGGTTCTGGGCTGGTCGTCTCAAGCACTGATCTGTGCTCCTCTTGCCCACACCCCTTGCTAATATTATGATAGGGTCCACGTAAGGACAGACATACATTTTCACTAACGAAGGGGAAAAAAAAGACCTCAAACATTGTTCTTGGCAGGCCGCTTCCCATTTCTTCAGCCGCAGCCGAAACGGCTCTGGCCACTGCGGTGCGCCTTTCCGACGCAGCCAAATCGCCAAGAACATCAGCCGGGGCCGCGCATTGGATGATTTACGCGGGACGTGGCACCAGACGCTTTCCCCCAGCAGACAAAGTCCCTGCAGATCTTCAAAACCGCTCGTCTTTCTTCACAACCGCTGGTGCGTGCAGTGCAAACAGCAAGCGGGAGAGCGTTGTAAATTGTAACACAGAAAAACACATTTCTGCATCGTGAGGGACAGCTCTGTCCGTCGCCCTGGAGTGCTGTGCAGTCCGGGGAGGGAAATGCAGACGAGTAGCTTTGAAGATCTGTAACTCCCACCATGACTTCAGGTTAACGAACCTTGTAGCAACATCAATAAGCTTCTGACCTTTTCCTTTCTAGCTTTTGTCTCTGGCATGAAATACAACTTGGGTGTACCACAGTACATTTTTGCTCAGTCAAACAAGAAGAGGTTGCCAACAAACACCAAGAAAAGGTCAATAAATCTACAAAAGAAAAAATGTGCCTCTGCGAGTCTTCTCTCGGGGTCACACCAAAGTTTATGGCTGCGATCGTTGCCAAACTTAGAGGCACAAATAGCATAAGGTCTGTTTATCAAGTTAGACCTCGCTGAAACGTACATAGCCACATCACCGATAAATAGCCAGACCTATCACTACTAGAAAGCTTTTTTTCATTGATCTGTAATTCAGTAATCATAATATTTACTTTTATATGTCATTCATTTTTTGTTAACACTTCAAATAGAGGTCCTGAAGCTAATCACACAGTGCGAGATAAACAAACAAAGGCAGAGATTATATTTAGGTGTATACCTGTCATCAAGCACAGATTACTCACACCATGTTATAGACAGAAAAATAAATACTAAATGTGAAGTTTTGCCCGAGAATACTGGTCTTGGAACAGACCTTACACAGTTATCCTTCATGTGATTGGCAAGGCACGGCAATGCGGTGCACCCATGGCAAGGCACAGGCAATGCGGTGCACCCATGGCAAGGGTGGTGGTACGAAAATGCAAATCTCTCCTACCATACCGAATCATCACCTGCAAAGGGAGATAGGGGGTCTGTGTTTAATGCGCATAAAATAATGCACTTGTTGAGTGGGCTCCGACTCAAATCTAAAGAAGTGCTCAAATAATTACATTCGATTTTAAAGTATAGCTTCGGTAGGGAGCAATCATGCCCTGACAATTCTTTAAAACAAACAACAACAAAAAGCCCCAACATGACTGTTTTTGATGGAATTGACAGTATTCCTTCTTTCCACCTTTGTGTTTGATGTCCCACCAGTTTCCAAAAATAGCCAGCTGTGCATCAGGATCCCTTCCCTGAAAGACTTGTCAGTTTGCCTTTTTCCATATATTCCTGTAATACGTCTGTTTTGTTTTTGTAGTTAAGCAAGAGTCTAAGAATAATGCCTATAAATTTCACCAGTGAAGCAGCTTGGTTTATTTTCATGAAACATTTCCAGAACAATCCATATGCTGAGTGCTACACACCACGAGCGTCTAAAGCAAATTGACTCGTGATCTCTGTCTCATTGTTCAGGCCCGGGAAGGCCAGCTGGCTTTTTAAATCAAGCACAGAGAGAGTTACACTTGGCCTTTAAAAAACAATAGTGACATTTTTTGCTGTTCGTTTTGTCGTTCGGTCACAAGGAAGGACCACTACTAAACTAGCAAGGAAGACCAAAAGTCAAGAGAGGAGAAACATACAAGATGACATACAAGAACACGAGAAAAGGGTGCTTCATGTGATACTATTTACTCATGAAACAACGAAACACCTAATGCTAAAGAAGAATATCAATATTAGATTATGGCTTGAGTAAACATAACTTCAAACAAATTTTGACCTTCAGAAATTAAAAAGTATACAAAATGACTGTGTATTCCAACAAGGTATATATATATATATATTTATGTCCATTGTGGTCAAACAGGTCCTCGCTGGTTTAACCTTCAATGCAACCTCTTGGTTACATTCATGTGCTTAGGTTTTTAAAGTTCCTGATGAAAATTTGCTGAGCTTCCTAAAACCCAAAAACCACAAGAGGCGTAAGGCGTTCCTCTGACGTATTACACATGTACTTGCAACTTTTTCAGGACCCTGAGAACACATGAAGGTTTACTGCCTTGATTTAAGCCCATCCCCTTCTCTGTAATGGTCACGAATAGATGAAGCGGTTGTGTTTAACTGCAAAATAAAGAAATACTGCATGTGTCCAGAATCCCTTACTTCACAGCCAGAAGCTCCTCTCCCCAAATAAATAGTAAGTGAGATTAGTGGTGGTCTGAGCCGCTAAGTCGCTAGCAAAGTGTCAACGAGGTCGTGTTGATTTACAAGGGACCCTGGACAGTTTATACGACTCTCTAAAGAAGTAAATACACAAATGTGTGGGAAGTACAGGGGCCCTACCATAAGAAATGACTCCCAGCACTACTGGTCTTCAACCTAATAAAAGTAATCGGTGATCATCGGTGACTGTGTGTGTGTGTGTGTGTGTGTGTGTGTGTGTGTGTGTGCATGCCTGTGTGCGCATGTGCGTGTGTGTGCATGTGTGTCTGTGTGCACGTCTGCATGTGTGCGTGTGCGTGTGTGTGCATGTGTGTCTGTGTGCACGTCTGCATGTGTGCGCGTGTCCATGTGTGTGTGTGCATGTGTGCGTGTCCATGTGTGTGTGTCTGCATGTGTGTGCTTGCTGGGGAAAGTTTTTCTGGTTCAACTAATGCCTCTCCTTCTGTCCCTAGGCAACTTTGACAAGAAAGGCCTTATAAAAAAAGACCCGACGAAACGAAATAGCCCAACCTTTCAAAGCATTCCTAACTGTGCACACAATGGAAACAAAAACCAATGTCAGGGAACCGTTGTTGGATTTTTTAACACTGCAAGCTGAATTTAGTAATGATTACAAACATTATTTTCATGTGAGAAACATTCCCATTGTAAACCTGTTAACATTATTCACGTTTGAATGCCGTTTGCTATGACAAGCACAACAGCTAACTCTATAGCTATCTTACAGCTATCTTTCCTTCTCATCTCATTTTTTGTCGTCCTGTAAAAATCGTTCCCATGAAAACAGCAATGTCAATGATTGTCCATAGGTTCTAGAATGAGACAAAACAAAAAATAATAATCAGGAAAGAATCTGTTTTTTCTATCACAGCTACCAGTGCCACTGGTATATAGTTCTATTTGTTATTATTCTGATGTTTTGGTATGTATTTTATCAAATGTCAGTTTAATTTAAGTCCAACATTAGTACACTGAATTACTGTACAAATAAACATTACCAATGTCATGTGTGGGGGTTATTTTAATTTGCAGTCTTGGGCATGGGATCATAATGTAGAATAAATCCACTATTTGTGCCTGGAAAAAGGCCCAAGATATCTGGTGAAAAGTATTAGTCCTAGGACAGAGCCCTGAGGGACACCCATTACGAGGGGTTTATTTGCAGACAAACGTATGTAGGATCAATCGGAATCCACAAATCAATCAAATTTTATTAGTTACAGTATATTGTAATTTTACTAATAGAATATGTCACAAAGCACTGAAGATCTAGCATTTTACAAAAACAGAAAACCCAGTGCCAATCCAGAAAAAAACAGGGAAAGTATTCCCTGACCCCAGAGACAGTCGAGGGAACTCCTGGAAAATGACATAATAGAAGACACATGTAGAAATAAAACTGAATAATAAAGTAATCAGCAAAGAGCTGAATAGATACTTCAGCCCTTTGTGGAAGGTTGGAACGATATTCAGCAGTGAACTACAGGTAGTTTGTACTTGGTTATTGATGCCAGGACTACACTGGAAATGATATTCCTCGCGTAACTGGCCTCAGTTTACCTCTCTCATGCAAGGAGAGGGGGAGGGAAAAACACTCAAAATGTGATTACAAGCTGATAATCAAGAGGAGGTAGAGTGAATTAATTCAGTGTTGAGTGTTGTACAACATTATGTAACCTCCGCATGAATTAAATATGGCAGCATATAAAATCAAGGGAAGGTAATATAGCCATGAAACGGATCAGAACTCTTTCCCACTTCTTAAGAGCACAGACAGAACAACGGGGGTGGGCCTGCTAATAGAGAGGCGACAGCAGAGAAGCTCTTTTCACCTGAAGATTGTATGGCCAAATTCCACCCTTCATCTCAGCACTCAAGATGGCTAAAGGACAAACTGAACGGGGCCAGTTTTTAATCTGGTTTTAAATATTGAGACTGATTCCCAAACAAAATTTGGCCTATTCCATAGTCGAGGGGCTCGGTAAGAAAATGCTTAACCACCAGATTTAACTACTGCTGCTCTTGGGACACTCAAATAGCCAGCTTCTGGTGTGTGAAGTAATTTCTGGGAATTTTTTAGGGGGCTAGGAGGTGTTTTAATTACTAAGGCCCAAAACCATTAAGTGCCTTAAAAAAGTCTGTGGGTAACAGGCACGGATCTGCCGTGGTTGCAGAGGGGGGCACTCGCCCCCCTTGTGACCTGATTGGCCACTGTGTGTGCCAATTTTCTTGGCTCTTAGTGATGTCAATCACCCTCCAATTTAACTGTTGTTCTCCCCTGTGCCTCCCACTTGAAAATAATCTGGATCCACCCCTGATGGGAAACCAATGCACTGATGCTAAGACTTGTGTGATTTATTTATTTGCTTTGGTTAAGATCCTAGCGATAGCATTTTGCATAAGTTGTGGTAGTTTTGTCACATTCCGTGGACTGCCGGAAAAAAGGGCATTACAATAGTTTACATAGTTTACCATAGATAGGTTTTTCTTTTATAAAAGATTTATTAAAAATGCAGTACTAATATATAATGAATAAAAAGTACTAAACTTTTTTAAAATTTTGATTTAAATGGTTAGGGTCATTGTTATTCATGGCGTTTGGTGGTCCAGGGTCAACATACTGGCTGAAAAAATCTTGCACTAGTCATGCACACATACTACGTTTGGGTAGCAGATTAACAAAACTCTCCGCACTGACATAATCACTGACATAAAGGGTTGTTTTTCCCCTGTTTGTTTTCCACTGTGACTCCGTCCACCTGTGAAGCACTGGGAAGCTATTTGGCGAAGTCAAGCTGTAATGTCTCTAACATGCCGTCTTCCATTTCCCAGAAGGCCACGCTAAAGCGTGATTTATTTGCTTGTTTATACACATGAAAATATATACGAAACAAAAACATGTGGCCAAACCACAGTGCAACCTGCTGTTCCTGTTGTGTTTGAAACCTTTTAACTGTATAGGCCTAAAACTTGTGCTTGTATTAATGTACGACTATTTTTGCTAAACACGTTAAATATACAGTCAGTGGAGGTACAAGTTAATGTGCTACCGGAAAGGTTTCCAGTTCAAATCCCAGCACTGGAATGGCTCAATTGACCTTAACCAAGGGAATCGGCCTAGTTTTACGTCTACATACCGCCCTTTTTCACCAAGTATTTTTATCTGTTAATTTGTTCACAGATTAGTTAGCATAGCATACCGTGTCACATTTGCTACATGTACACAAGTGTGCATAGCCTTATGGTCTTCATTGTGAAACAAGGCTTTGCTGTACCCTTGACTAGGAGTACCAGGAGACGTCTACGTTTGGAGTTATATATATATATATATATATATATATATATATAGCAAACAAATTCATTTTAATAGCACGACCTTCAGTCTTTATTAAAGTGGTATTAATAACTGTGCTCATAGAAAACCTTTGACTAGGACATTGAAAACAAACTTAAATGTGTCGGTGATACGTGTACTGGTACACATGGTCCAAAGAGCTTGGTTAGAACGTGTAGTTTCCCCTGTAACCTTTCATCTGAGATGTTTAACAATCCTGGTGTCTGTCTTTTAGCAGATCCTACAGATGCTTGTGCCAGGGCGAGTGCAATATTTAAGCTCTGCCATAATGTAAAAAGTATTCAAGATGTTGGCGGTGCCTTGATCCAATGTTTGAGTTCCTTCTGCATTTCAGTCGAAACCACTTAAATATGTTCAGAAAAATACGTAAATATGTTCGATGTTTCTAAAGATTATCCACTTGCTTCACGCACACACACACACACACACACACACACACACACACACACACACTCACACGCAACCACAGCCAGGCTGCAAATGCACATACTAGATTATACGTATATTCTCATGGAGTGGCGGAGGTCAGTCAGAAGGGGTAGACAGTCTGCCTGAACGTGGTCCAATGCTAATACTTCACTGTTGGATTTTCTGTTGTTCCTTGTGCCCCGGGCACAGTGCTTGGGCAGTAGAGACACATAGCGTACGTCGGAAATATTTCGCAGGTCACATTAATGTGCGTAGGCAGACTTCTGTCCGACCTTCTTGTGGAGTGTGGTGAATCCGAGGATTGACAGAATTTGTTAGAGGAAGTATAGTTTTACCGCGGTGAAGTATAAAAATGAAGAAATCATTTAGAATAACCGCAGCTCAACCGGACAGCTCATCATTGTGACATGAAAACTCTCCAAACGGGAGCCATAAAGGGATTTTGGATTACTTAACTACTTAACTGGATACATCCAATATTTCTAATGGTACCTCTTTTCATAATTTAAATTTTAAAACCACTAGGGTGATTTTTATACATTAAAAAATTTAGACACAAAGACATTTAAC